>JADNRX010000289.1:0-68499 GCA_015501595.1 Hymenopellis radicata | reverse complement strand
GAGAGTACGTCAGTACACGATGTAGACTACAGATACAATGAGCATAAGAAATATGTGAGATAAATAAGAGAACATACCCTCAGACGTTGTGGTAAGCAACAAACGACTGAGGGCAACGATCGGTAACACGAAAGAATGAAATACTACGATCGACCGGCATATACCGGCGTGTACGCCACCTCGTCAATCCTTAACAGTTCCAATCCGAGTTAACCTTCATCCGCGAGGAATAAGAGTCCGGAACAATCTCTTCGATCGGGATTAAAAACAAGTCGCCAAGTGGGATGATTTACTGGGTCCGTCTAATGCCAAAACCAACAGCACTAGTCAGCCGGCCCCGCGAATGGAGACTGGCAGTCAACTTGCGGAGACTGACTGAGGTCAAAGTCTGAAGCATCTGATGCCCATGCATAGGTCAAATGTAGTCCGTGACGTAGAACATTCGTGCCAGTTCTGGGTCTCGTTCTTACCGCCCATGACGGTGGAAGGAAAGAGGGAAACATAGCACGTGATCGTTTTACTGTAGTGTTACGACCCCATGTTCACGGGGTGTTACGCGTTATCATTGTGAACTAATAATACCTTAGTTCATTCAGGGTTCAGTTACTATAAAAGGAGCGGCGGCGTTAGCCGCCGAGCGGAAATTTCCTTTTTAGGCCTCCCGACGCACAAATTTTGGAGTGTTACGCGTTATGAGTGGTAAATTAGTTCAGTTCATGACCCGATGTTACGCGTTATGTGAACATCGGGTCGTAACACTACAGTACTCTTCCTTTTCGCCATCATCGGGGTCGTCGGCATACTCATTTTCCTGGTTATCACGACGGCGACTACACCACATTCTACGGAAGGACGTATCCCTGAGCTTTTACCCATCATGCAACTCGGAAAGGTCTATCCATCGAGGAACCTGCGAGCGAAAAGGAGGACGACTGTTGCTGGAGGAGCGGCGTCGGGCCCCAATTGCTCCACGAATAGTGCCGCACTCAGCGCAGATATCGAGCCATCGTTGCAGGCCTCCGAGTGTATTGTCAGAGGGTCTCGGCGCGACGAGCATGACCTGCGCTTTGATATTGGATTAGTCGGAATCCCCTTGGACTTGGTGTACCTACCTACCTACCTACCTACTTGGTGACATGACTAGCTCAATGGCGAAACTAGCATAGTGCGTGTTTCTTTCCAAGTACTTTCTTTCCTAACGGCGACTGCAGGCACTATATTTATTTCGGCAAAGTCACGAATGGTGCGAGACCAAACCGTGCATACATAGTAATTGGCTAAACGTCGTCGACACATTATCACCGGTCCTTTTCGCTCCTTAAATGCCGTTCATGTATCCATCTTCATACCAGCTAGAACTGATGTTTACCCATACACTTTTTTGGGTCTGGCACCCCTATCCACGAGGTGCGACTTTTGACAACTAGTCTGTTCTCTCGAAAAGAATAGAACACATCTATAGTCAGTTGGAGGTGTTCACTGAAGGACAGGTCCGGAAACTCACATGCGGAAGCGAAGGTTACACCGCCAAAGGAGGATCATGCAGAATCCGCATGGATCTGACACTGATCACATCACCTTAGCCTTCGCCGACCTCGGCCGATCATCCACCTGGCAGCCATGTTTCATCGAAATATTAGCCACGCGATTTCCAGCTTGGCTTGGGTCCGCCTGGCTGTCCGGCTGGCCACCACACATTTTCAATACCGTAGCCATGACATATCGAGGTTGTAGCATGACACGCAGATACACGATGTCTCTATAAGCACCATATAATTTCCATCATGATTGCAGCCTTTCCTCGCACTGATTTGTGTCCCCATTGCATGGGACTGTCACTTCAGACAGCCTTTCCCCGCACTGGTTTGTGTCCCCGGTTGCATGAGACTGTCACTGCAGACAGCCTTTCCTCGCACTGATTTGTGTCCCCAGTTGCATGGGACTGTCACTCCAGACATTGATTTAGGGTAAACGGGCCATGTTGTTATCAGGGAAACGACGATATTATTTGGTGAATAATGTAATACATATATCTCCAGTGCGCGATTAAATGAAAGTAGCAGTATTAGAAAGCGAATGTAGAAAGAATCGAGAGCTTCGTGATTGTTCGATTAGGCAGCCTCCGCACTGGCGGTTGATGCAGCTTCGGCACCTGCTGCAAGCGCAATCGCCGTGTCCAATTCGGTTGCCTTGATGAGCGTGTCGACCTCCTCCTGAAACGAATCGACAGTCTCCTTGATCTTGGCCGCGCCGGAAATCGGGAACTTCTTGACATCTTCATCATAGATGAAGCGGAAGGCGCTACTGTAACGTTAGTTGTGACGTGCAATTTAGAGCATGGTCATACCGAACGAGCGCCTCAGGCTTGCCCGCCGCTTCTGTGAGAATCCTGCGAAGCTTTCGGTCGAGTTTATCCCAGAAGTTGGCTCCAGGGTACTTCGAGTGTACGACGCGCTGTATGTCACAGGTAAGAGACAGTTTAAATGAAAAAGAGCACTCACCATGAGGGCAATCCGACAGAGCAGAGGAATTGAGATATCAGCTTTGGTATTCTTGGTGAGTTGGCGGCCGAGGGAGACAATGTCAAGATTCATATACTTGGCAAGCTGGATAGAGATGAGACACAGACGGAATGGAAATGTGGGGACATACAATCTTCTTGAAGGTTCCACGCGCCTGTGTAAGCGCATCGCTGGCAGCACTGGTAAGCAGTGTGTGGTCGGCAGGAGTGGTCTCGACGGTGGCGGGGATGCCCAGGGAAGGGATGCGGAACAACATGGCCTATATACAATTAGAATAAAAGAACTGAAGAAGGCGGAGAACATACCGTAAGAGCATTCGTGACGGACTCGCCCTTATACGAGTTGACCTTGGAGGACAGAATCATACTCAACGCATACGCGTTGATATTTTTCTGGAAAGGGTTGAGACACGGGCATCCAAGAGAACGAGACTGACCTTGAGCTCCGCGCTAATCTGGAAGGACGGCGTCGCCGTGATAATATCATCAACGCGAGTGACCAGCGATGCCAGCAGAACGAAGAATTTGCCCGACTGGACCTCGGGTGAGTCCTGGAAAGAATTAGACGAGTCGACAGTCATGGAGTGAAGAACAAACTTGAAGGAAAGAATCGACCTCAGTGAGAAACTCTTGCTTGAGCTTCTTGCGAGCAGCGTATTGTTTGACGATTATTGCCACATTCGGGTTGACGCCAGTGCTGGTGGGAGAAGGAGTGACAGTGGCCTGCCCTCCACCTCCTCCGCCAGTAGCTGCATTGCTCTGGTCGTCGCCCTCGAGCTCGTCTAGCTCGTCATCCTCGTTATTGCGAGAACGTTTGTGAGGGGACTGCATCGCTGCAAAGGCACCAGAGAGTTCCTCCATGTCGGAGTCATCTCCATTGGCAGGCGAGGATGAGCGGGGTGGCGTTGCGGGAGGAGGACTGGAGGGCATGTTGGAAAGAAAGGTTGTGGTGGTTCAAGTTGAGGAGCGGAAACGGCGAACTTGGGTTAAATAATCTCGATCGCGTGGCATATTGATACGCGACATGGACCGGGCACAGACCGGGCATAATATGGCGCCAAGACAAAACTTGTAATGCGACTTGAACTTCGAAAATGACTGGACGTGGTCGCGGTCGACCAAAAGGTTTTCTTCCGAGCGGTAAGTCCAAGAATGCTCACCAAACAATGAAACTCACCGTGGATCAGGCTTTGTAGAGAGGGACCAAAAGGTTTTATGCTCCATCTGCTATCCTCGAGACGTGGACTCGACCTCGAGTGGCCCCAATTGGATTGCACGGAATAGTGCGAATGCGCATATCAAGACGAAAGGCCACGCCAATGCCCTTGAACTTCGAGATTTACGCCTTCGAGAAGAGGAAGCCCGGCAGAGAGCTCTTGAGGAGGCGCGTCAGCGCGATCAGCGGCCAGCAACACTCCAAAATAATCTGGATGCATCGGATATTCGCGTGCGCGCTGCGCTAGGACCCAGCACTTCGCCGAACAACGGAGACATGGATATCTTCGTGAATCCTGTCTTTGACGTTAATGATTTTGTTGTTGCCTCGTCCGACATCGACGACGTGCGCTTGCAGATCGAAAAGGCATTTGCCACGTTTGGGCTTTGGGATGCAGAATCAGCCGCCGCGTCACTTGGTGCCTTTCCTGATTCAGAATCTGAGCCCGAGCACGATGAGGATGAGGAATTGCTTGCCGATGTTATGAATATTGCTGGTGAGACACGCTCATGATGGTTTGGGGCAAGACTGACTTGCCTTTTCAGGCCTTGATGTCAACGACGATGATGACAGTGACACGCCGACCAGCAACGATACCAAGTACTTCCCGTATGATTCTAAAACTGTGAGGAGCTTACTCGCTGTTTGAGAATTTGCTCATATTTCCCAGATGTTTTTACTGGACGTTTTATCAAATTTACCACGTCAACGAATATCGCAATCAATGATGCGAATTATCATCTGGGTTCTGAGAGAGACTGGCGCGCGAGATGTTCCTTCGTTTGACCGCCTTCGGAAAGTACAGACCAAGCTACGCGCGGAATGTGGCGTACCGACTCTTTCGTTCACGTCAACACTTGGGAATGTCTTCTACTTGAACGACCCGCGTACCCTCATCGCCAAAGTAAGTTCTACAATATTCAAACATCTGTCACTGTTTAATCAGTTTGTGTTAGGACTGGGCCACTGCTGAGATACGAAAGCAAATCCGGGTTTACCCCGAGATTCCTGAAGACGGAGTTATTCGGGAAATCTGGCATGCAGAGAAGTGGCGTCGAGGCATGGACACGAGTCTTCTAAGTCCCATGTTCGACGCATCAGGAAAGCATTATTATGTCGATGAGCTCGCGATGCTTGACGACAAGCGATTGGTAATCCCTCAGCGATGGGTAACTTTTCGTCGTCGCGTTTACGCTGATGCTCTTGAAGTCATCGTGGATCATGAGGTACGTTGATACTCGCCCTCTCTATCGCCTTGTGCTAATAATGCAACTCGGATTCAGGGTCTTTCCAGCGTCTTGGACAGGACAATCTTCATCGACGCGCGAAAACTGATGAAAAATTATCTTGATCTTGAGTTTGAAGGCAAGCTTCCGCATTGGCCAGGTGGGTGTACTGTCTCTCATCTTCTCCTCTACTCAACTAGTACCCTTCTAGACAACGATAGCCATGCCTCAAAGATGCCAAATCCGAAACGAGCAATTGCGGGAGGTGACCCGCTCTATGTTTCGTTCATTGAGTACTTCAGTGACGATGTCTCTGGTAACCGCTCAAAGCAATGGAATAAGCACTGGAACGTTTATATGACCCACCGTAACCTCCCGCGTGCTCTTATTCGACAAGAGTTTCATGTTCACTTCGTTTCCTCCTCTCCGCATGCATCCGTGATGGAGCAGTATGCCGCGTTCAAGAAGATTGTCGAGTGCGTTATTTCTCTCCGTTGATTTCTCTACTTACTAATGTGCATTTCAAGGGCGACACACAAAGACCCTGTCAAAGTTCGAGATGGTGAATCCGGCACACAGATACGATTCATGCTTCAAAAGATAGTTGATTCCTCGGACAATCCTATGCAGAGCGAGATTGCTGCGAACATCGGATCCAAGGGCAACTATCCTTGTCGAAAATGCGAAGTCGGCGGGACACAAGCAGAGAAGCGAGAGAATGAAGGATATCATGCATTGTTCGAGGTAGGCATCAACACTAACTCGAAGCGGCGCCGTTTCTAACGCGATGCTTGCAGGCAGGAACCCTTCGCTCAAAAGAGTCAATTGTCAAGGAACTTGAAGAACAAGTTCGACTTGCCTGTGCCGGGGTTGCACAGCCAATCAAGGACCGTCAATCAAGCACTGGGATCAAGGACGCGTATACAGAGTACTGGATTCGAGATCTCATTTCGCGGTATCAAGCCATGAAGTCGGACCCGAAGAACACAAAGACGCCGGATGAAATTCAGAAGGAACTAATCGAGTGGACGGTCGAAAACAGAGATACAATCTATAGCGGATTCTTGACGACAGAAGGTGAGCACCTGATAATCAGCAGGAGTTATCGCCTTTCTCACTGAAGTTAGGTTTTGACCCGACGAGAGATACCCCAATCGAGATCCTTCACACGATTCTCCTGGGAGTTGTCAAGTATATCTGGCACTCGACACACACCTCCTTCTCACCCGAACAGAAGTTGGTGTATTCCCGGCGGCTGCAAGCAACCAACACGGATGCACTCAGTGTCCATTTCAAGATGCTGGTACAAGCAAATATCTTCCACATCCGCGATCTAGTCTCAGACGATCAATTCGTGGTTTGGAAGGCTGTCGGAGAGCTGGGCGCTTTACTCTGGTTCCCAGAAATACGAAATCTGAAGGAATATATTGTAGGTTATCGCTTTCTTGCTCTATACGTGCTCTAACTCCGCCGTAGGAAGATCTCAAAGTTGCTGTTGGCAACGTACTCGACGCGTTTGCTATTCTCGATCCCTCGAAAGTTGTTACGAAGATCAAACTTCACCTTCTGACACACACTGTTGATAAGGAGTAGCACGGTATGGCGGGTAACCGACGGTATGACGGGTCGGGTAGCCCGCGGGACGGGTACGGTAGCTGATCGGCGATACCGCGGTATACCGCCGCATACCGTGCTCAAGACATGCTTATTATGAATATACATTTTTGAAGAATTTATTGAAATTTTCTGACCTCAAATAACGCCAACGTCATCTAAAAACGACGTTGCGGAGGAATTTTCCTCATCGCCGAGCTGCCCGATCATCCGGCAGTTGCCGGATACGCATCGATCAGCTGCGATCTTGCCTCTTCCTCTCATGTCACCACAGCACGACGTCCGTGTCGCGCTCGTCGGCCCCAGAAAAATTTCTGGGGCTTCTCCGACTTCCTTTCAAGCTGTCTGACTGGTTTTCCTGGTGCGTTTGGCTTCGCGCCGGCTGCTGCGCCCTCGGATACATTCCGGGGCGCATGCTGGTGCTGGTCTGCGCGACGGCGCCATTGCAAGATGGATACGACTCGCGTAAGCCCTCTAGATGAGGCTGCACGATGGCTGGAGTACTCAGACTGGCGTAGTGCTCCGCCATTCACCCACAACGGCGCATTGATGGCGCAAACTCGCACTCAGATGCCGACAACGACGACAACGACAATGATGACAATGGCCGCGTGAAGGCACTCAACAATGTGCCGAGGCATTGGACTCTGGGATAGAGGGCGTCGCGGACGCATCTAATCCGCAATGGTGCGTATTTCCTGATTTTTTATACATTCTTTCTCTTCTAACGATGTTTGACGTTGTAGCGCCATCATCTACGCACCGTCTCCTTGCTCTTGACCGCCATCTACGTGCTCTGAATCGCCTTTCCCGACTTCTGGTACCAACATTGACACTCTGTCTTCCGCCCCCACATTCTCTGCCTCGTGCTCATCGATTACCCCTGTGCAATTGCCTGGGGGTCGTCGGTGCGCACGAAATCCATCTCCATCTCTAGTCTCTCCCTTCCCCACGAGTATGGCTGACGGTATTCGACGGTATACCGTATACCGACCGGCACCCGTATACCGCCAGTGCGGTATGCGGTATTGGCGGGTCGGGTAGACGGAGTAAGGCCGTTACCCGCGGTATTACCCGGGCTATTCCTTAACTGTTGATGATGTTGTTTGGATTCGGACCACTCGTTGGCGTGGCTACTGAGATATTTGAAGCTTTCAATGGTGTCTTCCGGAGTTGTTCGATCTTCTCGAATCATTTGGCTCCAAGCCGCGACATTGCGCTTCAGCTCGGGGCTCAAGAGGCACTCAAGCATCGTCTGATGAGCGGATGGTGGCCGGTTGGCGAAAGTGATTGGCAACGGGCCGGTACTGGAATCCAGGATTTCGTGCAAATGCATCCGCATCTTCGTGGACTTCTTGGTTGGTCAGATGTCCACTCTAAACAGGCAGGTATGGAGTTTCAGACTTTCGAAATGCAAACACCTCTTCTCATCATACTTGCAGGATCTTACCATTTGAAAGCCGCTCCCAAGAACCGAACGAGGACCACGATCAAGCTTTCAGGAACCGTGGCGGCATTAGCTCTGAATTACGCATCATACACTGCTAGCTCGGAGTGGTATGAATGCGCTCATATCATCTCAGAATCTTCCGAAGAATGTTACGAGACTTCGTGGGTTTTCTATATATCGCCGTTTTCCACCACCGTAAGTGCTTTTCGATCCCTTCACCTAACGCAACTCAATACTTGATCAGGAAAAGAAACTCAGTGTTGGACGTATTGCTTCAATTTTGGCACCGCCAAGCGCCAAACCTCCAACGCCGGCAGCCGCTATTGTTATTGAAGTTTTCCGTGTCTCTGAATCGCGAGACGAGACCTACGGCATGCCTGTCCTGGTTCGACCGGATGGAGAAAAAGTTCACCACATTGTAGCTGCAGAGGTGAGTCGATTTAACTGTTGCGCTCTCCACAACTTGACCTCTGGCTAGAGCATCAAGTTTAAATTCAATGTCCAGCACGACTGTGCCTCTGCCGGATGTGCGGCGACCGGCGAGCGGAACAAAAAGCAAGAACGACAAGACAGCGCCGTGGTCGAAAAATTTATTATCCATTGTTCTGATGAACGGTTCTTCGTGAATCTCCATGCCTTTCACAATGCTCATCTCGTCCGCGCTGCGCTTCCACGGGATCTAGTCAAGCCTATTCCAATCTCAACAGATCGAAAGGAATTGCACGACCGACTGGCAAAGGAATTGCGAGACCGTGGTGGAAAGGCAAAGAAGAAGAGTCCGGGGACTGGGAAGCGCAAGCGAAAACAGAAAGACGGACCACAGCCAAGAAAGCGGCGGCGAATACAAGTGGCCGCTGATCCTCTTGCTCCGCCTCAGCGCCTAGTTATACGGTTGAATGCAGCTCAGATTCAGGCTGCCCTCCTACCCGATGATGTCGATGACGACGACGACAATCATGACGGTTTCAGTAGCAGTGAAAGCGAAGACTCAGATTCAGATTGGGAGCCTAGGGATTGCTAGTGTAGCAGTAGGGCTAGGGGTCTTAATGGAAACTGTTGTCCCCATCGTAGCATCGCGAAAATAACAAGCAGGACGCGAATGAACGCGATGAGGCATTCCGATCCTTACAGTGGGAGCTCGTTCCGACTGAGCCACCGTACCATACATGGTTGGATATATAGACTCCATGTTTCTACAATGTATAAGCTGTATAGTGGGACACGCCGCGAATACATGGGTGGCTGGGTAGTGACTATATGGGTGTGAGGGTGGTGGCCACCTGGAAAACCATCTGGACCGATTTCCCGGATGTCACATGGAAGTTAGCCGACGGCCAGATGTTCACCGACACCGAGTATGAGTATGAGTATGAGTTGGGGCTGACCACTCCTGTCACATTGTTAGGTAACAGTCATGGCTCCGCGCTCACGCGTCCCGGCCACGCGCTCGCGGTCGTCGAGGTAATGTCACATTTGAGTGGGCACTCAAGTTGCCGTCGCCTGCATACACTACATGACGAGATGACGGATGACTACCAGACCCCATGGCAGCCATCCCATAAGCCGGATTTATTTTCTCAGTACCAACATTAGCACTTAACTAACTAGCCAAAACCACGCAGCGCAAGGGCCATGTAATCGTCTGCATCCAACAGTTCCACCGAGTCCTCATCCTCCGCCTCCACATCGTCATCTTCTACGTCCGCGTCAGCAACGGTGCCGCCCACATGCTCGTATAACGACCTTGCCACAAGAAACATGACCGACCCATCAAACAGTGCGAACACTTCAGAGACGAACCGCCCAAAACGAGCACATACGCGCTCAGAGGACAGCAGCATGTGGAGCACAAAGAAGCCCTCCCTTGTGTCCCTCAGGCCTCGCCAACCCGCGTCTCTACCATCGAGCTCTGTCCAAAAACCCGCGCGCAGCGACACCAGCTCACGAGAGCTTGTACACACCAGCAACGCATGAACCTCATCCTCCACCTCTTCGCGGCAGAACCGACACAGCCTCCACTCCCGCGGAACTGGGCGCCTCCGCTGGCCGTCTCCCCTTCTCAACACCTCTACCGCTAAACGGTGGTTTGAAGACACAAGGCGACTCAAAGCACGGCGGTGCTCAGGGTTCTGCACCCCGGTCCACGGCTGCCTTTTTGCGAAGTACAGCCGTCCAGCTTCTCGTTTCCTGTCGACCTTAGCACGAATCTCGCGGAACCTTTGATGCAGCATCCAGAGCCTTGGCGACGCCAAAACAGAGCCTTCCAGCCAAGCATCACACGACCGATACACACGGTCAACAACTTCCGCCAACCACTCCTTCGTTTTAAGGGCACCCGCATCCCAAGTTGGCGCTACCACTGAGCACGGCAAGCGGTATAGCACATACTCCAAATCCATCACCCAACCCTGGACCCTCTGCCGATGGAGATCCAAAGAATCTTTCATCCCACTCGCAGCAAAGACACGCTCGGGCAGATTCCAAACGTATTGCGCGTACCGTAGCACTAGAACGATCCTCCTGTAACGCAATGGCATAACCCCAGTTTCTGTGAACAGAGGGATAGTCTTGCTCCTCTTTGTCAAACCAAGCAACCGCCGCAGAAAGTAAACCTGCACTCTCTCCAGTCTTGCTATTCCCGCCTTATGCACATCGAGCGCGACCTCCGAACCAAATGTCAGGTGCGGATCCACACATGCCTGATACAAACGGCAACCCACAGCCACCGTCAAGACCCCCACATGGTTCTCCAAAGAAAAAATGACACTAGCCACACGCATGGCCTTCACTGCCTTCGCCACGTAATGCTCGTAGAAGATATCCCGCTTCGTTGACGTGAACACGATCCCGACATACTTGTACTGCGCGACCAGCGCCACCTGACTCCCGTTCACCACTAACGGGAACAATCGCCGCCCTGTCGGTATCCCGCCGAACATCATCCACTCCGTCTTTGACACGCTGATCGTCATGAAGTTGGTACGACACCACTCGAAGAATGCAGACAGTTTTCTCTGTAGGCCATCCAACGTCGTAGACCAAAGAGCCACATCGTCTGCCTGTTCCACATGAGAAATCGCTCGGCCAGCCAGATATAAGTCATCAACATCCTCAGCGATTGCAGCCTCCAAATCTGCAAAAAAACACATTCCACAGGACGGGCGACGCAGTATCTCCAGTGAGCACCCCAATCAGAGACTTGAACGCCTCCGTGATCACGCCCTCGTGACGCACGACATACTTCATACGCGCGTATACCATCCGCAGCCAGTCGAAAAGCGGTCCCGACACGCCCGCATTATACAACTTCATCCATAACGTAGGGATGTCCGTTGCAGGGAATGCATTTTTTAGATCCACAAAAGCCACAAAGAGTGTTTTCCCTTCCGCACGCGCCCTGTCAATTGCCGCACGCAAAACAAACGAGTTATTGTGAGTGCGCAGCCCAGCCCGAAACCCATTCTGAGAGTCGGGAAAGACATTGCGCACATCAGCCCACTTCCGAATCCGCTTCTCAATAAGAAGCGTCAACACCTGACACCTCATTAGTCTTTCATACCGAAGAACAACAGTCAGCTAACCTTCAGCAGGCAACTCTCCAAACCCACAAGCCTATAGCTGTCTGCCTCCTCTGACGGCTTCCCCGGCTTCAAGAGAGCCACCAGAATTGTCGTCATCCAGCCTTCTGGTGCTGCACCTCGTTCTATGCACGTGTTGAACAGCTGAGCGAGCACCTCATTTGAGAGGGTCAGGATCTTGGCGTACGACACTCTGTCCGCGCCACGCGCCGAATCCGCAGCCTTCTTTCTGAGAGCACTCCGTATTGCCGCCAGCTCCCCCGGTGCAAACGCCGCCGTGAAAAACTGCTCTGGGCTATCATCCTCAGTTACCGAGGGAATAGCCTCAGCCATAGCCGCGTAGTATAAACGCCTTTCCTCGTCGAAATGAGCGGGAGGCACCTCAGGCGGGTTGAGTCGTGCCTCAAACGCATAAACCAACTGTTCCGCATTCACCAGTGTTGGCCGATCCTTCTTCGCCGTGCATTCCCTGACCACACTCCAAAACTCGCGTCCCCCCTTCAACATACGCTCTAACACTTTCCCCTGCGCCCTACGAACAGCTGCTCGTGTCCGCACACTTGCCAAACCATCCGCCGGTGCCACTCTCACAATGGGAACCCCATCAGTTCCACGGGAGGACAAAACCTTCTTCCTGTCTCTCAAGCTGACTATAAGCTTGGGAACAGGCAGAACGGGCTGAGAACTATGGAAACCTGGCGCGCTGAGCCCGGCGCTTACTTGCGGCAGCTGTAAGGCACTTCGTCGCCACAGATCCCGAGCTCTCCGCTTCAACACACCTAAGTGACTAGCATGTGCATCTCTCGTACCGAGGCGAATATCCAATGGTGCCGCCCGCCTTCTCATGGCATCTGCAAACCAGTCTCCCACTGAATCCACAAATCCACACGCGGCCACTTCCCCCAGACCAAACGCCACGAGATGGAGGAACGACTTGCTTGCTGTATACAGAATGAGCCGTCGATATATAGAGACGTCGCGCAAGGCTAGGACCACTGCATAGAGCAACCCATTCAGATCCCCAGTAGGTGTACCATCAGGTAGCCGCCCCGCACTCCACCTCGAATCACCCCTTTTGCCGTAAGACAGCACGGCTACGGTGTCCAACCCAGAATCGCCCGGCCTCCGCCTTTTAGAATAGCACTCAACGTAAACCTCCAGGGGCCTACCATCAGTGTATGTCGACCCGTACAGCGCCAGTGTCGTTCCTTCTGCACAGACAGCAGACTCTAAAGCCGTCCTAACGACCCCCTCCATCTCATCATCCTGTCTAAACCAAGTGGGACGGCTCGCCTTCATGACCGCCTCCACGTCGTCCACTGCATGTTGAACCCCCTGCCTTCCAACTCTGACTACCTCCGCGGCATCCGGCAACTGGACATCTAGGGCAAGCACCGCATGATCAGACCAATCTGGGACGCGTGTTACAGTCAAAGACGCGGTAGACAGCTGCGGACACGCCGCTGATGAAAACAGGACATAGTCGACGACCGCCTGCCCCGCTGCTTGAAAGGACGTAAATTCACCGGGGCGCCTGTCACTCTCTACCGGCGTCCCATTCAATATCTCCAGACAGAAAGCACCACAGAGATCCAGAAGCCACAGGCCCCTTGTATTGACAGTCGCGTCCCGAGATGTCCGTACCATCGACCTATTTCTCTGTCCGGTCCGTCCGTTTACGTCGCCCAGCGCCATGATCCGCCTGACTGGGTGCATAGCCGACACGAATGCTACGGCCTCCATAACATGGGCTTCCGGGTCCGTCACATCCCACCTCTCCCAATCTGTCGATCCCGGGCAGACATATATCAGTTTCAAAATGCACATTAAATAAAACACGAGAAACAGTGGCTATCGAGAGAGATTCGGCTAAAATCGGTAAAGACTGCTGCTTTGCGGTGATATCTTTCTCTTGGTACGATGTCCCATCTTACCGTCTGGGTCACGAAACAATATGGCTTTGTGACCGAGAAGCAGTAAGGCGGCAGTGACAGTCGAGAGAGATAACAGTGAGAGACAGAGAGAGATACCAGTCGAGAGACAGAGAGAGATACCAGTCGAGAGACAGTCCTTGCACCCTACATCGCGAGCAGCAAGACAGTCAGTACACAGGAACTCACTTCACCGAGAGACAGCATATGCGAAACGAGAGACACTAAACTGACTGGCTGTGCCCAGAAACATCAAGATACATAGAAGCCCCACGAGACACAACACCAACAAGTGAACGAGAGAGTTGACATTCCAGTACTGAATACAAAAGATCGCAACACAAAATGATACTGCACGTAAATGACTCCTGACCATAAATGACTCCTACCTCATATATGTCGCTCTGCAAGAAGCCAGGGCAACTTCACCAGCCCCAATGTGGTTCCATAGCCATGCTCGCTGCTCGGTTGTTGTCCATGATGCTGCCGTCGTCAAGGCAAGGCGTCGTAAGCCAGCCCAGCCACTTTGGTAGTGCTAGGTCACCATTGACCCAACCAGGATGCCTTTCAGGCCTTGCTGAGGGCACAGCGTCCCGTCCAAGGATGGCAAAGAGCGTTGTGAGGAGGTCGTCATGGTGGTAGAAGCAGACTGTGATCGGACCCAGGTGTCACGTAGCGTCTGATGTGACTGACTCCCGGCAGCCAGACAGTAATTGGATATTCTATGAGGGTTCCTCCTGCCAAACCTAGTCACATTCATAGAGATAATATTTTCCTATATGGTATATCTTCACTTTAAAATAGTTTTTGGAATATAATGCTTACTGCCGCCGATGTAAGCCTCATCCAGCCCGGAGTGTGACAGATCAGGTGCTGTGACATCACACCCGCGTCTGTCCCGTGCACGCGTTGATCCTTCGTCAACAACCACCACCATCACAATGCCTGAAGCTCCGGAAGATGAGGTGTTTCTTGAGGTCATAGAGAAGACAAAGCATGAAGATGAGCGATGTCTCAAGGAACCGTTCCAAGGCAAGCATCCCTTCTTAGTTATGCAGTAGCACCTCATTTCCGTTCTGTAGCTTCACTGCAGATCTTTCCCAGTGCTTTCGCTGAAGGCACCCCAAAGCGCGACTACACTACTGCTACTGCCGACTGTTCGCTATTTGATCCTTCTCTTGAACCCATTCCCGAGGCCTATTCGCCGCGTCGATGGGATGCTACAAAAGCAGCCACATCTAAATATGCTCCTATTCGTCATCTTTTGCACCCCACTACTCCTGGATCTCTGCACGCTGTCATTAGAGGAAAGCTCATGGCGATTGCCTGTGGCCACGTACGTGATTTAGTGTTCTTCTCACCACAATCAGTACTGATATATTGCTAGCACTGCGTGACAATTCATTGGGGACTTGAAGCGCAGCTTATTGTTGTTACTGTTGAACAGCTTCAAGAGCTTATCACCTGTGATACTCCTGGTCCCAATCTAGATCGCAAAAAGGCGCAGCGACTTCGTTCATTCCGGGTGCCTGAACATTTTCGCGAACTGCATTCTAATCCTTCAACTAAAGATCGTCTCCTCACCGTGATGGCCGCTTTTGTTGGTGTTAAACATGCCTTTCTTATCGTTGATCATTCTCGTCTGGTTCGCTTTCATATCCAAAGCCGCAATGAAGTTTGGACCGCCGAAGATCTGAGTCCCAACTCAAAGGTAGCTTCTTTCTACTTTGCTCATCTGATACTTAATGATCTCTAGACTTGGGAAGGGCTCTGGTCATGCTTTAATGGAGGACCTGACTGGCTCTATGAGCTTCCTCAAGCGCTTCAAGAACTCGATCGCTGGCGTCAGCTCAACCTCGATGACTCGAGCTGCCATGGTATCTCTATTTTAGAGGCCATGAGCACAGCGGACGACGCTGAAGGTCGCTTTTTCGCATCGTTTGGCCGACACACAATCAATGATGCGCTGCACCATGTCGAGCTTCATCCTGGAATGCCTGCTGCGGAAATTTGTGCGGACGACACCCTGTATGAAGCGTTCAAAGCTGGACTTGCTGAGTATATGCAGCAGTTCCGCTCAGCCAAGTTTCGAAGGCTCGTGTGTAACCGTCCGAACACATCCAATCCATTCACTTTTCAGGCATCCCTTGATGCACGCTACTCTGCCACGTATATGACGGTATTTCGCAAGGCCACCGTTCGCATATCTATTCCCAAGTACAATCGTATGCTTTCATTAGGCCTTTTCGATCCGGAACACACTATCGGTAAGCACGCGCCTACCTCCTCAATTATTATACATGCTTACTCTACGTATATAGGCGAACCCTACATTGCTAAGCCAGAGCACATCGTTACAGATCTCGACAGGCAGTATATTGAGGCACCTGTCCTTCATCTCACTGATTCCTTGACACCTATACTATCATTCGTGCCAAAAATTCCAACGCGTCCAGGATGGGCTGCTGGTACTGTGGTACGTGCTCATTGCCGTGTTGACAATCAATCTAACATAAATCCTAGAAACCTGCGAAGGATCATCGTCTTGACGGCTACAAGACTACCATTGTCCAGCGAATTTTATGGCGACAAAGTCAAATAAATTGAATGCATCGGCGGCCTTGAAGCAGTGAAAGGCAAGCCAGGGCGCAAACCAAAAGTAAAGGTACATCTTGAATTCAGCTTTTCACCTCTATTTCATTCTTATGCTGTTCAGAATGCACCGGAATGGCTGGACGACCTCGCAAAATCCCAACTGTAGCAGCACTCGAGAAGTTGCACAGAGTGAGGAACGGATCCAGCAGAGGGCAGACGCAACATGGGAGCGATGGGATAAAAGGTTTGGTCCGTTGATATGTCCTCCGGCTAGTGGCAAGGAGAATGCTGCAGCTCCAGAAGAGGCTGGTACTATCAGCTCTCGCACACGTAGTAACAAACGTAGCAGTGAGGACGCAGGCTCACTGTCCTTGATTGATGTTTCCAACATACTATCATTGAAGCGTCGGCGTACCAATTGAATAATTCTTTTCTACTTTCCGTATTCTTGAACGAAACCGGTTTATTTCAATAAGTAAGCTATTTTGTATGGTACATACTATTGTACTAACAAGTCGTCGTGGTTGTTGACGTCGACTTAGACTGCTCGTGAAGCTGGTTGACAGGCTGGAATGAGGGTCAGACGCCTCTGACATGGTTGTGTGGTGCCAGTGTCAGTGCCTGTTGTGACAGAAGACGTGTTCTGAGATGATCTGGGTGAAGATATATATCAAACCGTAAACGCGACGTCTGACAGTCTGAACTGATCGTCGGCGTCGTAGAAGCCATCGTCGTTGTCGCAGCGGCTGTAGTCTTTGTTGGAGAATCAGAAAGCGACCCAGCAGTCGTTAGTGAGCTGACAGAAGTGGCGGCAGGGGAGGTGGAGTTGTGGGCTCTGCGCTGGGGCATCTGCTGGTGGTGTCCTGAGGAGGACGCATCCCCCTCGACGTCTTAGGGTGCATCTCGGGTTACGAAGCAGCAGTCGCGCTCTTAAAGCCATCCTTGCCGTTGTTCCACGCGGTGTTGCGCCTGAGCGCGAAGTTACCGGGCTGGGAGTTGTCTGTGAAGCGGTCCGCTGAGTTTGCGAATGCGCGTAACAGAGATTCCAAGTAAGATGGACGCTTGTACTAGATCGGCAATGAAGGATGTTGGGAGAGACGATAAAGATGTTGGACCAGACGACGAAGGACATCGGTAGAAATAAGCGCCGTTAAACAGACGCGTCGTTGATAAATGCGCCTGTCAGATATGTAAACAAGCATGACGACCGTGAAGACTCGGAGAACGCACTTGGTTGCGGTTGGATGGGCTGGATGATGAAGGACCTTGGACGGATATCGGTAGAAATAAGCACATTGCCGTCGCCTTCAAACGGACGGAAGCCCATCTGCGGATATCATCATCATGAGAGCATGTTCGATAGAGCCTAAGATGAAATGGGGCTCTAACCGATTGAAGCTGTTTCCCAAGAAATAGTATCCTGAATGGTGACGGCCGACTTGAACTCTCTGAAGAACGAGGTGGCTGTTAGAAGGAGAGAGCTTGTCCATGTGGCTGTGCTGGCGGCATTCGGCGTGGAGAACCCTAACCTAATGGTATTCGCGCGGAATGCCATTAGGTTAGGGTTCTCCGTTTCTTTGCATGATGATGAAGGCGCTAAAGCGCTCGGACACAGTCCCTTGGTTCTGGGACCGCTCCGCTCTCCAGGACTCAGAGCAGGCAGCTAGACTAGGTCTCTCCAATAACTACGTGAGGACAACCCGCTGGTCCACTTTGACTCGATTCTCAACAGGGTATGTGCATATGGGTTTCAAGGAGCTACAGAGCTCCCATTTCGTCTGCAGGATTGGATTTTGGAGAAAATCTGGAGGATGTGGTCCATCTCCAGCCTTCAAAGGTACATTTCTCTGCACACTTTTGAACCACGTACTAACCATGACAATAGCTATACTCTACTACACATCGCGAAGATGCGTCTTTGCGCGCATCAAACGACGCGTTCTCATCCATTTTTGGATGGATTCCTCTTCAATGTAGACGGCTGCCCTCTCGGAGTCTAGGAGAGGACAGTCTCACCGCCACTGATGATGTCGCACCATCTCCCCGCCCTGCGGCCATCACCCTTCACCATCCGGCACTATCCAAATATTTTGTTCTCACCATTTCGGCTTGGACTTCCTAGGTTCTTCGATTGCTGCTCTTTCCTTGATCCAGAGAGGCAATACCACAGTCGTTGACGCCCGCTTTTTCCGCCGCCGTCGCGGCCGCCACCCTCACCAACTAGCACTATCGCCAAAATCCTGCTTTCCACCCGAAGTTACGCGTCCTCGTCGAAGCATGACGAGGAGCTTGATATCCATTCCCGAAGTCTCGGAAGACGAGGACTACGACACGGAGGAGGTCCCAAAACCCACGCTCACGGACACGACGTTTGCAGGTAAATTAATGAAGAACCTGACGAGGGCGTCGTGTTCTTTGCGTTTCTCTAAACGTCACAATTTCACGCGGCCATCACCCTTCACGATTCAGGACTATCCCCAACACCCTTCGTTCTCACCCGTTCGGCCTGGATTTACTTCGTTCTTGGACTGCTGCTCTTTCCTCGATGCCGAGAGGGAAGTCCTGTCATCTTTCACTGTGTCACGCATGTGCCTGCCCTCGCACCCGCCACCTGTCCTCCATTCAATCTTCCTTCTTCCAACAACTCATTCTCCCTCAGTTCTAGCCAGATTTGCTTCATATTTGGATGAATATCCTCTCGTGTAGCAGCAGAGGGAAGTCCTGCTGTTATTCGCCCTTTTCCGCCATCTCCGCCGCCGCCGCACGCACCACGCACCCCCATCCAATCCTCCTTCTTCCGACTACTTGTTCTCCTCATTTCCTGATGAATTTAGAGTCACGCTCAGAGTTGTTGATGCCGTTGCACTGATTCCGCCGCCGTCGCACCCATAAGCCTACCCTTCAAACGACGCATTCTTGCCCATATCCGGACAGATTCTCTTGGTTGTAGACATCTGCCCTCTCTGAGTCTAGGAGAGGACAGTCCCGCTGCTGTTGGTGTCTTCGACGTCGTAATGCTGCCCTCATTGGGATTGTGAGCTCGACATCATGTCCGTTGGATAGGTGTGTTCATGCCATCATTTTTGAACTTGGGCTGACCTACCTTCAAGTTTCCTCTTTTGTTCAATCGGCTTCGGGCTGTACGGATCTGGGCGTCTCTCTGGCAGATCTTGGGTCGATAAGATAACTTATGAAATTGGTATAAAGGACATATATGGTACTAAGAGGTCGCCGCTGGCGACGGGGACTGAGAAGGTGTCATTGCTGGAAAGGATTTCGCCAGATGTTCCATATGACTTTTAGCCACCGGCCTAGTTGTTGGATTAGTATGAGAAATGAGAAAAATGAAAAGATAACCGACTTGGTGCGCCGATTTCCTGTGCAGAGCTCTTTAACCCGGTCTAATGCTTTGAGAATTAGTCGTTCCTCACAACTGCGGAGCTCCGTCTTGGCAAGTAGAGCGGTAACGGTACTCTGCAAACATGGCTGACACATGCCTAAAATGTGAATTCCCGCGTCGAGCTTCTTGAATAATTCGCCAATGGACATAGGTGTGTCAGGATGCATCAACATCTTGGCCGTTCCATGCCACCACTCCGCTCTCCATTTCGCTTCGCAATCACTCCCAAGGCGCCCATGGCATATTTCCGGCACAACAGGATGAACATATGGCGGAATACTGAAGGCAGCCAGACTACGAGCGCGCAGGATTTGCTCTAAGCGAATAATGAGTCATCAACAAAGTAAAAATATAGAAAATAATACCCTTTGTAGTAGTAATAACATGGAGGACATATACACCTAAGAGATCAGCATCCTCCTCCGATATGGGCACAACTAAGAGTGCTCGAAACGCGTCCGGAATCCATTTCTCGATCTCGCATGTGCTGGCGAGGTGAAGTTTCAGTGCAGGAGCGAATTGGGAGCTCTTGAAGGCATCTAGTTGTCGGACGGCGCGTTTGGCCGTCTCCTCTGCGATCAGAGGCACTGCAGCTTGTAGAATAGCGATCCAAGTCTCTGGCAATGCCTCCTGCTCTGAGGTTAGTCTGAAAATGGTAGTTAGGCTGGCAGGTATACTGATAAGGGTGACCTACTCATTATACCAGAAGCGCAGAAGGTAGCGGAAATCCTTAAGTGCGATCATGGAAGGGATTAAAAGAGGGCAGGTTGTCTTGGTTCCAAAGAGCGGCGCGCCAGGATGCGAGAGATCGAATAGATCACTGAAGAAGATACACTTTTTCTTCAATATATCGCGATGAATACCAAAGGTTATGCCTGACAACCCCATATCATCAAGACACTGTTAATGATTAACGCATAGACCTGAGATAACAAAGGAGAGCTTACAGCCACATACAGAGTTCCATCTTCATAGGACAGCTCCTTATCAAGCTGGAAGGTGATACCGTCCATGTTTCGCAGACGCCGTGGTGGTATAAAAGCAACCTGGAAGCACAGCCTCAGATGTCGATCGCGTTTTGGCCTAATTCGGAAACCGACTCTTGTCAGTTTTGTCTATCACGATGATTAGGCCTCAGCACTTTCCTGCCTTGCCAGAACATCCTGACAATCTTGCTTCCTGGCCAGCTAATGTTGCAGAGGCATATGAGCACATCGAAGCAGCTTATAACCGTGCCTCCGCCTTACTTCGCCTAGAAAACAGTGATCCGCTTCGTCTGCGGATTCATGCAGACGGTCTATTCTCACGATCCCTTGCACTGCTCAAAGCAATGGACTCACAAATGCCGAATTGTCGCGGTTGGAACTTGTACTCAGCTGAAGCAGTAATAATGCTGATCGCCGAGCTGAATGAAGCGGCAGAAAATGCAGACGCCATGTACGTTCTGGCTGCCACTTATGATTCGGTAAACTTAATGTATACCTGTCCTGTAGAGAAGGCACTACTATTCGTCGCATTGAACCCGTATCATTGCTCTTTTCAGGCCGCCGGCGCGGACGTCCGAAAAAGAGTATTGATGCTGCTTGGCTCAAGGATGCTACTTCACCTAGGCGGAAAATCAAGATTTCCACTCTAGCCAAGGATCTGTTCATGCACAGGAATACTGTTCGACGACGTCTGAAGGAGATGGGCTTGTATACACGTATCGGCTTCTCCAATGTAAGTGATAAGACTTTAGAACAGATTGTTCGTTCCTTCAAGAGGAGAAAACCGCGCACGGGACTCCGCTTCATTACTGGATACCTGAAAGCCAATGGTATCAAGATTCAGAAGGAACGTCTCCGCTTACTCGTCTGTGAAGTCGATGCCCTCGGTCAGATGCTTCGCCATCACAGAACTATCGATCGTGGTGAATATCGTGTTCCACGACCGCACGCACTGTGGCATCTGGATGGACACCATAAGATGATTCGATGGGGCATAGTTGTTCACGGTATGATTGATGGTTACAGTCGTCTGGTTTGTACAGTTCTACTACTATTTTGTCCTCTATCTAATGTCTATTTCAGATTACAGCTATGCGTGCGCACGACAACAACAAGACTGAAACTGTGTTGACACTCTTTCTGGAGGGTGTCACAAAGTATGGTGCACCTGCCCGCATGCGTGGAGATCGTGGAGCGGAAAACATTGCTGTCGCTGTATGGATGATTATGCATCGTGGACCTAACCGTGGATCATTTCTCTGGGGAAGGTATGTCATAGTTCAAATTTTATTGTATGAGTATACTGAATGATCAGATAGTTCAACTCGTAACACTCGAATCGAGCGTCTTTGGGTTGATGTCGGAACAGACTTTGTTCGCATATGGCGAGCTTTTTTTTATGCGACTGGAGCGGCTTCATCGTTTGGATGCGACTAATACTGCTCATATTTGGCTACTTCACTATCTTTTTCTGAATGACATCAACGTTGATTGTCGAGCATTCATTAAAATGTGGAATCACCATCCAATTTCTGGTCTGGGAGGCGATCAAACACCTTCGGTCAGTAGTAATCAAATATACGAACTTGAGCTTGACATTCAATATAGGACTTGGAATTTATGGGCCGTTTGAAGCATGGAGAGTATACACAGGAGTATGAAGACGTTCATCCTGAGCTTCTCGATCGATACTTCGGCGCTGATATTGACTCTGACTCCTCCGACGATCAAAGAGGAGCTGGATCTACTGGAGCCGCAGACTATCTGGATGACATCGAGCATCTGGTAGCAGCTGATCAGAATGCCAACGTTCAAAATGCACCTGTCATACCTGCTACCAAGAATAGTCCATTCTCCACAGCGGAAACAGAGCAGCTGTTCCTAGATATGATCGAGGACAACGAGTATCAGGAGGTAGTTCCTGCAGGCTTTGCACTTCTGGAGAACGAGTGGGATGAGGGAGGCTATGAGGCTTCAGAGGTGATCAAAATGCGTGGTGGCAAGCAGTTGAAGATACCCTTACCTTTTGACGACTGGTGGCCACGCGCAGTTAAATGGTCAAGGTCCCTATCTACAATGCTTCGTGTAATCAATGACTTTGAAATGTAACGTGGAGTCTCTCCTATTCCTCCTTCATTCTTGCGCTCATCTCAATACGTCTGCTTGTGCTTATCTCTATGCCACCAGGTGCTTGTCTAGTTGCCCATGATGATGAACCCTGTACTTGCGACGAGTATGACGAGTACAAGACGTCTGGAAAGTGTCGTTGCCAACACGCCAAGGCGCTCCATGCTGCCGACGACGATGACGATGACGAGGATGAGATAGAAAGGGAGTTACCGGGTCAGTCTTCTGGGAAGCCTCGGAAAGGCAAGGGAAAGGAAGTCAACTATGAGCATCTCATTGCCAAGCACTCCAAGCCGGGCTCAAAGGCTCGGACATCTGTTGCTGCAGCAAAGACGGAGGCTCTTCAAAACTTTCACAAGGTGCGAACTCCTACTCTGACTTAGAAGCCTTTCTTAACACTGCATAGTCCGGGTCAGGCTCATCTAGCTCCAAGAAAGCAGGTCAATCAAGCGTCTCCTCTGCGCAGGGCGTCTCCTCTAAGGATGAGGTTAAGTTGGGCGCTGTATTCATCACTACGTGCGGTACAACAGTATGTTCTTATATTTTTACGCTTGGTTGCTCATTAACACATTGCTACAGATGAAGGATGGCGAATTGACGATCCGGGACTCACGTAACATCAGTACTGTTGCTGAGGATCGCCTACAACGCTATGGACTTCTCCAAAAGAATGCAGTAGTGCGAGAGAGTTGGTCAACAGAGGCAGTCGACCGGTATCTACGCAAACTGTTTCAGGATGCGTTCACATATTTCGATCTTAGGTATCCAGGCGATAAGAAGAATTATCACTGGGTCATGATTGGTAAGGAGAACAAGAAGGTTAGTATTCTGCATGCGCCGTGCGATGGGCAGAGCATCAAGACACATCGAGGGAGTCCAGGACAAGGTTCTGGTCTGACTAGACTGCGGCTTGGTACGTTGCATTCTACCGTTCAATCATTTGGTAACTTACTTTGAATACAGTATCTAGACATCGCATATCAGCCTCGGTTTACAAGGACTGGGCTGCCGCGATTGCTATTCTAGAAGAAGGAAAAGAGTTGGAGGATAGCGAGGTAGAAGAGGGTACTGAAAGCTCGCATGACATAGCAGAAACATCGAAAGCTGCACGTTCAAAGTAGGTCCCTTGCCATTTTGCAGATGTTTTGTTGATTGTACTCCGCTTCCAGAACTCGTACTGCCTCAAAGCGTCGCCGAGAACGTTCGGCATCGGTAGATTCCGAGTCGGGACGATCTGACAGAGTGTGAGTGACTCGTATTGTAGCTTGTTCACATACTGAATAATGCACTAGAACACGTAGTTCAGCAGCTAAACAGAAGATCAAGCAAGAGTCCGAACCATCCACAAGCACTGAACCGTTGACTCCAAGACCCAAACCGAAGAAGAGGAAAAGACGTAAGTGCAATCGATCTACAGCCTAACTTGACTTAACTGCGCTTAGTACCCTCAGTTACCTTAATCTCTGACGAAGAAGAAGGGAATGAGAAGACACCAAAGGGCCCAGTTGCGGGACCATCCAACAATTTATTCTCATTGACTCTCAGCAACGAGGATGACGACAACTATCAGTCCTTCATGGATAACGATAACGATGACGGTAGTATTATGGTATATGACCCCGTGGAAGAGGACCATGAGCCATCATCCTTCAAGCCGCCTCCGGTCTCAGAGGACTTTTGGGCTTAGATGGCATGGTCGGTGTCGCTGGTGGCACCGTCGCGTACCGAATAACCTTCCAAATTAAGTAACTACTACTGCCGAACTTGTCATACAGCTCATATTTCACTACTGCCGAACTTGTCATACTTAGTAGTCTATCTAACAATTTATATCTATAGAAATCATGCAGATCTTACTTTCTGGGAGTTTTCAGAGTGTTTGAGGAATGGGAACCCTCATAGAATATCCATTTACTGACTGGCCATCGGTGATTCAGACATCGATCATACCCGTATCCGATGGCTGTGCTGCAAAATTCCTTGGTTACCACCATCACCCTTCCCCTCGCTGCTGCGTTCATGGCCATAGATCCACCTCATTTGAGTGGTAGCGCTATGCCTGATGCCGCCACTGCTAACCTCTCCGCACCCGTCGCTGCTAATCAGTCAGCACCTGTGAGCAACCAGGTGCCATCTCCGGCTCCTGTTGCACCCTTGCCAGCATCATTTGTGTGGGCTCGGTGAGTATGGTCTACTGGCTGAAGAATATAGCTCACCCGCTTGCAGCTCTTGCCGGAATACACGGGTGGAGAGACTGTGGGAGACGGTGGTGGTGCCCTCCCTTGATGAGTCGACAATAGTTGAACCCCTATGGCATGACGACGTTGGAGAATCAGTGGCATGAAGCACCTGTATGTGTCCTGCCATACTGGCTATGCTTCCTAGTTCTGACGACTTGTAGAGGTTGGATTTAACCGCACTCCTCTTACTACCTCCTCCTCATACTCTACTGTCTCGTAACCTACTCTTGTACCTTACTGTCTCGGTGAATACTAATATTCATCTCCCCTTGTCTCTCGTGGTCTTTTGTGAATTGTTTATTGCGCTCACAGGGTAGGTATCTCGCGATATGCTGGGTGCTCTCTCGGCCTTGCTGAATGACCTGTTTCCTACGCGACATCTCTCTCGCCGACTCACTCTCCCTCTCTCTCGCGGACTCAGTCTCCCTCTCTCGCGCGGACTCAGTCTCTCTCTCTCTCGCGGACTTGCGATCGCACTTTGTCTCTCGCGGACTCAGGAGCTCACTTGTCTCTCGCGACTCAGACTTGTCTCGCGCTACGGTCACCTTTATCACGAGACAATCTGCAGAATGCCGCGAGAAATGCTCTGACCACAGTTTCACTCGAAATCATTACTTGTTACTCGGAAAATCAATAAAGTGCATTTTGACCAGGATACATAACTTCGTCGACGACTTCAACAGAGATCGCCTTTATCTAAATCGCGACACGTCGTCTGCAGCATGCATATTCGAACAGAGTATACTGTATCCATAAACAAGCGCGTCATATGAAGAGAGTCTGCTGCGTCTAAAACATCCGTGGTGGCTAGAAATATTGCTGCGAGTACATCTTGGGGAAGCACGCGAATTGCAGGACGTGAGTAATGTCGGAAGACCTTTTCATCCCGCTCCGCCATTTGTCTTGCGGCGAGCAGGACACGGAGCTCTACACGTTCTATATCATTCGACGCGTCATTGTTGATGCATATTAGAAACTGTATTTGAGCTGCCTGACTTTTGGAGAGAGCAAAAGGCGCGATTTCCTTGTCGTCTTGCGCGTCGAGCAGAAACGAGGAGAGCCATTTGCTGGGGAAATCAGGATCGAAGCGTATTGTACTTCGACGAAACGTTGAGCCTGTTAGGTGAAAGGGTGTTTGAGGATGACTGTCAAGAAGCAAGTTCAAGTTGTTGGGAGACCACGTGTCATAGCGGATAGCCGTCGAGAAAGCCTCTATATTTCGCATCGACGTCTACAATAAAACTAATACCCTTCAATCTCTACTCTATATAAAGATCATGAAATCGTATATACTCATCAAACACTGGAGCTATTCTTCTTCCTCAATCCAGTCATTCCGATATGATGAGGTAAATCTCCGTCCTAGATTCCCAGATGGGGAGAAGACTGCGAGAAAAGGTGAGAACTGCCTGTCGTGTGGACGATGGAAATTGACTCACATGCAGAACGATCCGGCCATCAAGAGCCAAATGATCGACTAAAGTAACGTGAGTTGGATGGAATAAGGTCAGCGACGCAGTGTACATACCACAGCAACCCAGCCGGTGAAGAACTTGCGACTGAAGACATAGCTCTCGCCAAACATCGGCATGGGAATCAGCTACACAAGGGGTCAGCTTCGCTCGCCACTGTTACGCACGACGTACTATGGTTATGATGAAGGCCAAAAGGAGTGAAACCCAAGCAGCCTTCTTGAAGACGCGCTGGAGCTCGGTGCGGTCGAGCGCAGCATTCTCAGTGACAACTTCAACCGTGTCCTTCTCGATCTCCTTCTCGTTTTCGTTGTCTTTCTCGTCGATCGAGCTGGCCTCAGAGTCGGGGATTCCAGCATTTGAGATCGCCCTGGTGCCTTGCCAGTCGTAGTTGTCTGGGACTAGAAACCAGGTTCCTGTTAATGCCCGCCGCATTCTATGAGACGATCATTAACTCACATATCCACGCCAGAAGGAAAGTGGCGATTGTCGACATAATCAAGCCGGGCGTAGCACCGCTGATTGCGGAATATGGTAACGCTACATCGAGGACCAGTGAGTTCAGGCTCTAAGGGAATTCACAACATGGCTGACCCAGATTGGTGACGTTGATCGACCCATAGATCTTCCAGCAGCCGACTGCAAGCTTTTTTTAGCATGAAATCGATCACTAAGCAGAAGACTGCTCACCCATCCAGCCCAGCATCCCACAGACGGTGCCAAACAAGGTTCCCCAGAGGGCAGCGTGTTTCGAGAGCCTTTTCCAGCACACGGTGAGACCAATGGGCACGACGGCCGGAGTGAGAGCAACTCCTTGGATGTAGAAAAGCTAAACGAGTGTCGTTTCAGCGCTCGACAAAAGAAGAGACGGCAATACCACATACCCAGCCGAGATCTGAAAAGCAAAGAGTCAGAAATGCTCAGAATTGACTCAAAGGAAATCGCACCAATGCCAACTTTATGGAGAATAGTTGCCTGTAGCGATCGTCATGTCAGTCAAGTCAAATGGACAAGTGATCACCCATACCCAAACGCCCATCCAAATTGCCCAGAGCCCTGTTACGAGCATGAGAGAAGCGTTGCACAGGACAAAGAGGTCGAAACCCACCGATGATAATGTGCGAATAGAATATAACCTGCCTCCCGGTAAGCGGCTTCCAGTACGTCCCAAGTAAATCATAACTGTCAAGTTCAGTTCAGCGAACGAGGACGGATTCGAAATAAACATACACGATAATAGACGCGACAGCGATAAGCTCAGCTAGGAACAACCAAATATGAGACAAGCTCATCAGCGTAAATCGAAGCGCCCACCAGAAGCAGCAGAAGTTGCAGCCATGAAAGTAACGATAAGAATCGCTACAGCGCCGCCCTTTCCTAGCATTGTTACGGCAGCAGCAGGAGCGACTAGACCAGCGCTCTGCTGAGCAGCCGACAGGGCGTAGGGATACGTCGGGAATTCTGGGTTCGTACTAAGTGCTCGGGCACCGAGACCCATCACTGTACCAAATCCCCAAGGAATAGAACTGTGCACGTAAAAATCAGAGAGCATCTCACGGAGTGGGGATGGGAAGTACTGACAACCACGAAAGAGCTCCAAGCATATAGGCCTTGGTGGTGCTTTCCGGTCTCGAAGCGATCGCTCTTTGCCAGTAACCTAACGAAGAATCATGAGTACAGAGAGGGTGTTGATATCTTGAGAGCAGCTTGCCTTGGTCACAGAAAACGCCTGTTATATCAGAGCAAGGTTTAGAAAGTGGGCAATACAGAAAAGAGATATCACTGACCGGAAAATCCGGCGGCGATAGTACAGCCAGCGAAAACCACACCGGCATTGGACCTCATCGTCACGTAGCTTCCCCAGTGTTCCCGGATACTGGATGAGTGATTGCAGCCTCTTGGAGAAGATCCCACATTTTCCCTAGACGTTCGTCAGTGACAACGAGCAGTTGGGTTGTGGTGAGACATACCAGGCGATCCGAGAACGTCCGAAGTGCCATAGGCCGTGAAGACAAAAATGTAGATGATGACGCTAAAGACAAGGTGTGAGCTCGCGAGGGGACGCGATTCTAAAGAGGCTTACAACAAGATGACGGTGTGAATGACTGAAAGGAAGATCAACGACTATCCCAATATCACGGCTACCGCGTTACTCACAATCACAGATGAACGCTAAAGCAAGGCATGAGCATGGCACATGAAGAAATGAAAACTGCACGTACTAGCTCGAAGTCCTCCTGCAATGACGCTAAGGAAACTCAGCTCCAGACAAAAGGAATCAAACGGCAGACACACTATACAGCGATGCCAATCGGCAAAAGGAAGTTACAAGCATCAACAGACATTCCCGTCAGGCATTTACAGCTGATGGTTCGTTGACATTAAAAGATCGAGAAGGCCAACTAAACAAATCGCTTACTGGCTGAAGCACCAAGGACAAGAGATCCACAGACGACGTGAACACAGACGAATGCGTACTACATGACTTGTCAGCGCGTTGATTGAAAGGCGAGACTCTGAACATACAAACGTGAAGAGTAAGTGACAAGGCACTCCGAAGCGCGCCTTGACGATCTGAAGAAACGTTGTGGCACCATTGGCGTTCATCTTAACCTTGGCCGCTATCATCCTGAGAAGAGAACAAGCGTCAGACGTATTTCCCTCGATACTTGGGAATCCATACGCAAAGAAGGCGATTGAATCGTTCCGCTGTATCCCGATTATCAGATGTCGTGCAATACTGGAGTAACGACTCACCCGACTCCGTACCACCATGACGCGCTAACTCCAGACTGGTATGCTAGTACTGTTAGAATCATGTGTAAAACGAAGAACAAAATTACATACTTGCTGTCGAGCTCTGTAAAAGTGTAGCGCTCCAAGTCCATGCTGGAAACGTAATCTGTGAGCAAGAGCTGGTGCCGACTCAGAGCGGGGAAACGCACCGCTCGTAATGCCACAGCAAATAAGTCCGGCCTTGATGGAGCGACTGGCGGTCTAAAATAGGCGCGAATCAGATCCCTGTACGCTCAATTCACTACGGCATACCGCAAACTCGGAAGCCGCGTTCGGATTCATTTGGGTGAACTTGGCTTGCACCCAAGTCAATCCAACTAAATGAGCGTCAGCTTTGACACTGAAGGCGGTGCAAAGTGTAAAACGTACCCATGAGAATGGCAAAAGCAAAACTGACGAATGGCGACTGTTAGCTACGGCCGGTCGCGTCTATAGAGCGCAAAACACGCACCCGATTCCAACGACAATTCCGTATCCATAGCTCTGTCTGTGTGGTGTCTGTCATTATTGGAAACGATGGCGAGCACAAGCGCTTTACCCGAGTAATTTGGTGAACTCTTTCTCGCCTACTTGAGCCATGGTAACGGAAGGAAGTCTTGAGCTCGACCAAAGTCCTGGTGATTCCGCATTCTGTATAAAAGAGACGACAGGATAGGACAAATTTGAAGTTGCGTTATCATTAACGTTATCACTACGTACACGTACGATAAGAGACGAGACGAATCAGCGATAGGACTTGAGCGTGCCGGGATGATGGAAGTGGACACTGGAACGGACTGGTCACTCTGCGATAACATTTTAAGGTTTCAATTTGTGCCATCAACCTTTCACGTGACGCGATTAGAAATGGAAATTGAAGCACTGGTTGTTTGACTTGTCTCTTATCGTCTCTAGACAGAAGCTGAGCACTCAAGTACTCAGTCGCGATTCACGCGCATCACGCGAAGACCTTGACATTTAACGTTTTTCTGATGATCATCCGACTTCCTACAAAATGCACGCGCACCTGCCGTCCTCCAAACCCCAACCATTGCCCGACCGTCTCACTTGTATTGCCACTATCGCTGCTATCATGCCCTAAAAACATCTTGATAAAGCCAGGAAGGCACAAGGCCTGCTTTCCTGGGCTTCTATCCGGAGAATGATTTCGTCGGATCGGTCTCCTCTGTACACACAAACTCCCACACACCCATAATTCCTATCATCATGTGTTGTGAAATTGTCCGGAGCTGGCGGTAGAATGTCCTTGTGTCTCCGGTTCATTCTTAGATCTGTATTTCACTTCGAGCCTTCTTATCTACGAATCGTGAAACCAGCCACTTCTCATCGTTTCTCCCACCTTCGTATTATTGTAATGGTCTGGCAAGACGCAGCAGCACAGAAGAGAGCGAAGCTCGCCGCCCTCATCCCGGACGACGTCAAGCTCCAACGCTCCCAGGACCAGAAGTCCTGAATGTTACCAACTACCCCTTGGATAGTGTTCTGTCGGCGCGCGATCTTGAGATTACTGACACTGCCGACGTCGGTGTCCTTCTCGAAAAGATGAGTACCGGGGCGTGGACAGCTACCGAGGTCACAAGCGCGTATTGCAAGCGTGCTTTGGCCGCTCATCAACTGGCGAGTACGCGATTTCCTTGCTCATGCACCCGCTCACAGTTACGACAGGTCAACTGTCTTACGGAGATATTCATCGATCAGGCTATGACGCGTGCGAAGGAGCTCGATGAGTATCTGAAGACTACTGGCAAAACAGTAGGACCTCTTCAGTGAGTTGCTGTAACCATTCTATCTATAAGCCTCGTACTAATCGTTCCTCAGCGGGTGTAAGCTCTGATCTGTTTATCGCATTGGGTAACTTTTGATGATCCTTTCTAGTACCTATCAGTCTCAAGGACCAAATCGACGTCAAGGGCATCGAGTTAACTATGGCTACGTCGGCTGGATCGGACGCGTCTCGAAGGAGAACTCGGTCTGCGCCCAACTCCTTCTTGACCAAGGAGTACGCAGTGCTTTCTTATCCCTCGGATGTCATTCTGACAACCTTTGCAGGCTATCCTATACGTCCGAACCAACATTCCTCAGTCTTTGATGTTCGGAGAAGCAGTAAACAACGTCTTCGGAACAACCTCTAATCCATTCAACGTGAGTAAATATCAACTGCTTCGGTAACAATCCTGATAATGGTGTAGCGTAACCTCACTTGTGGTGGATCCTCAGGTGGAGAAGGTGCATTGATTGGCATGAAGGGTAGTCCCCTTGGAGTCGGATCTGACTTGGGTGGTTCTATTCGTATACCGGCCGCATTCCAAGGTCTTTATGCCTTGCGACCATCTTACAATCGTGTGCCTTACTGTGGGTCAACAAATTCAATGGAAGGTGAGGCTTCCTTACGTGCTCTAGAGTTGTAACACTGACGTCAATTAGGTCAAGAGGGGATTTACAGTGTACTCGGACCTCTGAGTAGCTCGATAAATGGTCTCAAGATATTCATGAAGGCCATGGCTGATGCGAAACCTTGGCTTCACGACCCAGTCGCCTTACGTCTTCCATGGAATCAAGACGCATACAATCTGGTTGACTATGGTGGCGAGAACGGAAAATTGTGTTTCGCCATCATGTGGGACGACGGCGTTTGCAAGCCGATGCCTCCGTACAAGCGTGCGCTTGAACAAACGAAAGCGGCTTTGGAAGCAGCCGGACACACAGGTATTTACCACGATCTTCTCTTTCTTGGTCAGGACCTGAACTTGCACATTGTTAGTTATTGACTGGGTCCCATACGACAGTGCCGGGGGGTGGCAAATTATCAGTGATATATGGAACGCTGACGGAGGCGTACGTGTGTCTGGCTCTTCGTTCGTCAGAGTTCTGACTCTTGCTTCTCTTGTTAATAGCATGACATTAATTTAGCTTGTGGACTTTCTGGAGAACCCCGCATGGGATGGATTCTCGCCAAAGGCGCCAAGCACCTTAGCACATACGAGTACTGGCAAGTATGTCGTGCCAAATCACTCTGGATTAAGAAGCATCTCGACCACTGGACTGCTACCGCTTCCTCCACCGGAACAGGGCGTCCAGTGGACGCCATTATATGCCCTATCAGTGCGAACGCGCCGCAGCCTCATGGGAAGAGCCAGTGAGTTCCTTTCTGGTCTTCGTGTCCTTCATGAACAACGCGATAGACCTAATACGCCATGGAGGTACATTCATTATACGGCACTGTCCAATCTTTGCGATTACACTGCCAGCGTCTTCCCGGTCACGGCGTGCGATCCCGCCGTCGACGTGAAGCCGCCAGCGCATGAATTCCGTTCATCAGCCGATAAGATGATTTATGAACTATGTAAGCATAGCTGATTCTGTGTCCGTCAATACTGCTGACTTTGTTCCGCAGACGAGCCGGAGATGTATCGGGACGCTCCTATCTCCCTCCAGTGCGTTGGCAGGAAGAACGAAGAGGAAGCGGTTATTCGGTACGTTCTCCAAGTTGTTGCACCTAGAGGCATGCCTAACGGTTGCGCTCTTAGGATGACTGAAATTGTTGACGCAGCGCTGAAAGCGTCGAAGAAATGAGTAAGCAACATAGGTAGAATGCAGAAGATAAAATACAAGGATTTTTTTAGCAGTGCCGCGGAGTCATTCGAGAAAGTTCATCCGCCGTCTGGGCCAGTGCACCGTCTTGCGAATCGAGATGACGGCGGAGATTTATGATAACTTCTCTTATCGAAGCGTCTTGATGGGTGTCTTTCAATCCTCCATTCCTGTGGCTTTCGAAGGACCGCGACTGTTTGGCTCCAACCTGGATCTAATCTGAGTATCAGAAGGAGCAATGCCCAGCATGCTACACCACCTATCCAAGTTTAATGCCGGTGGTACAAAGCGAAATGCAGGCCAACAGTCTAAAAGATAACTCGCGGCTTAGGCGGTAGCGTAAAGAAAACCGTGGCCGCGGCGCACACTGTGAAACCACCCAACCGACACGTTGAGATCGAAGAAGACGACAGGGACACCAGATAAGGAGCGGTCCAGATTTCTTGGTGCTCAGAACGAATTTACAAGTACGGTGTGGCGGCCTGAGCTGCTGGGAGACAGCCGGGAAAGCTCGTCCCGGCAAAGACCGGCGTCCACGTGGTGCCTACATAAGGCTCCATCAAAAAATTCTCTGCTTCTTCAGTGCACTCAAGTCAAATTGCAGCTGGCCCAGTATCCACGGTCGGTCTGTGCCAAAGCAGTGCCTAAAGCGACTTGGATGTCTTAGTGCTCTGAATTCTTTATTCGCGCTTTCCTCTTCTGTTTGGGTCGAGCAGAGCCGGCAGTTCATACAACTCTTGGTGTCGATTTAGAATCCAATAGTCTTTATTCAGCGATTCATCCCTTCCCACTACGTGCTGGGGCTTGATCCCGACTCAGGCGGAAACCTGACTACGTGGCCAAGTCAAACTAGCTTTTTTAACGAAGGCGTCCCCGGGATAAAAGTTGGTTCTCCGCCAGCTTTCTCAGTTCCGCCCTCATCTCAGCTTCGTCAGTAACGCGCCGTAATGATGATCCCTTAAACTGATTGCTAGAGTGACCATACCGATAGGACACCGTAGGAGCTGGGACGCGCAGAATATTTATGGAGTTTGAATGTGCGTCGAGATCTACGATTAAAATCGAAGCTTCTTCTCACTCAGTATCTTATTGTAGAGCTTGTCAACAATCTTTAAACACCACCACGCCTGCCTTTTCTCCCAACAATACGCTTCCGACTCGAATTTCGATCTCAGGCTCGAAGAGCAAAGGATCTTGGTGCCACGTACGGGTCCGGGCAACGCCGCTACCGTCCAGTGGCTTGTCAGTACGTTCGCTTCCGTCCTCTGCGCCCGTCCACCCTCTATCCGCTATTTCACAGTTTTAAATAACACGTCCACTAAGCGAATTCTCTGGAGATTCCAAGAGGTCCCAACTCCTGGATCGACAGAGAAAGAGGAACGCGGGATATCCCACTAGCAGCGGTCTAGGCGTTCATCAGTTTCCAGTCATACTCCGTCCGACGCTACAAGCCCTCAAAGTCATCGTGTTATGACCCCGAGCAAGCACGGTAAAAGCGCGCCTGCTTTCTCTGGTTTAGTGTGCAGCTCTCACGTATCGCGTTAGAGACATCAAACGGAAGTGTTCCTGGATCGTCATTGGTTATGAATGGCCCTCGTGATACTCAGCCGTTGCAAGTCATATCGTCCATTACCGGGCTCTCTTTCAGACAGTCGATCTTGTCTATTACCATCAACATGCCCGACATACTGGTTGCATCTATCCTCTCCGTCGCATTACTGGCGATCTTCTTCCAATTTCAGATTGCACCTATAGTCGAGACTCTAGGATTCTTTCGTGTTGTGGAGACAGAGAACCGGCCAGAGCGCTGTCTCACGTTACCAGAGGTTACAGGATGCGAAAGTCAGTACTACATTTGTCATGTTGTATTAAAGCCTATCTATCCCGTCACAGAGGTTGTAGTACACCAAGACACAGGTCTCCTATACATGGCGTGTGGTACCATAGACCAGAGGTTCCGCTGGATGAATCCCTTGAAGGACTTTACAATACCCGTGGAAGGCTCCAACTACCTGGCCATATACGACCCCGAGAACATCCCCTCCGTCAAACATATCGCTTTACCGCACTTTGACACCTCCCGCACGATCTCCTTCCATGGAATGGATGTTGTCCCTTCGGAATTCGACGAGAACGAAGCCTTCATCTACCTCATTCATCATAGAGTGCCCATAGATCAGGATGTCGGTGTCGTTGGATACGACTCTTGTGTGGAGATCTTTAAAACCGTCGTCGGCAGCACCGTCGCGGCTCATCTTCACACGATCGAAGGACCCGTTATCCAAACACCGAATGACCTGGTGGGGGCGTCTGATGGCAAGTCCTTCTATTTTACGAATGACGGCAAGGCTACTCTGAAGGCCGGAACGCTCGTATGTCAATTTATTCATGCGGATGGATAATGAATCAGAGAACTTCTCTAGTTGGCCGACATTGGACAGATGATTCGCCCTACGTCCAGTGTTGGGTATTGTCACGTCGATGATGGTTGTAAGATAGCCATCGGGAACCTGCTTAACCCCAATGGAATAACACAAGCACCGAATGGGACTATCTATGTTGGGTGTGCCTTGGCAGGCGGCGTTAAAGTCATGGAGCGGCAAGCCGACAATACTCTCAGCATCGTAGACATTATACCAACAGGTATGAAGCCTTTAATTCGTCGTACCGTGGTGATTAATGACTGATAGACACTTTGAACGACAATTTGACGATCGACGAGGACGGATTCGTTTGGGCCGCTGGTAGCACCTTCGATCGATGCATGTTGTAGCGCATTATTGACGCTGTTCGTAGGAATCCCCAAAGCGGCAGAAGCAGGAAACACAATGAGGAACATGTCGCATCCTTGTCCTCACGTTTCTTGGAAACTGGGTATAAATACTGGGCCTGACTCATTCTACGGGAAGAAATACAATGTGGAGAAGGTGATTAATACAGCAGTCGATTTTCGAGTGGAGTGAACTTAATCCTTTCAGGTGCTTCAAGACGATGGTCAGCTACTGTCGTTCATAACGACCGTCGCCTATGACAGTCGTCGCGAACGCCTGTTCCTGCACGGTAAGACCTGAGTATACCCGTTCCTGTCAACTCGTCTGAGCACTATTCATTGCAGGACTGGGTTCTCATTGGCTTACTGTTTGTGACCTACCGAAAAGCACAGAGCTTACTGCTTCATGAAATTAATTTTCCTTTTCTCCAGTCTTCAGTATGACGAGATTGCACTGTTCGATGAGCTCTTAACTCTCTACTCGGACGGTGGTAACACGCCTTGTTCAATAATGGGTATCAAAACTTCAAGGCCCGAGACGCCTCAGTGTACGTTTCGTCCTCTTCGAGTTTCAGCCGTGTAGAGTGGGACAAATAGAAAGGTAAGCACCTGAACAAGGTCAGATGAACGAACTGTCCTTGTTTTAAGATTCAGTTTTGTACTTTACATGTTTGCGCTATGTCGGCTCAGCTCCAATCATTCGTTCTTACTCTCTCTCATTCACAAATGCAAGACATTGAGAGAGCTGGAGTCGTATACGCGTCACCTACTCGTTGAGCCCGTCGCTGCGAAGTAGAAGACTTTGTGACTTCGTTGGTAGAACAAGAGTAAGTACTGCACTGTATTGGGTATTCGAAAAATGAGAATCCAGAAATATTATTTCAACCGGTTGATAAAGGTTATTAACAGGGGGGCGCGTTGGGCCGGGCTCGGTGGGCGATGGGTTGGTAACGAGTTACGAGCTCTCAGCAGCCAGCTACTAGGGCCTAGGCGAACCAGGAACCTGGCCAAAAGCATAGATGTGAATCAGTAAAAAGCAATTTGCAAACAGTACTGTCGGTAACTGGAATCGAACCAGTGGCTCCTCGGAGAAACTACGCCACAACGAGGTGATTTAACCCCTAATCGATACCGACTGTAATTAGTGTGCAAGTTTCGATTGATGAGAGGGGATACAGCCGACAACCAGCAGTCACAAACTTAGGGATCATTGTGTTGGAACGGGACGACTGCGATATCCATCGTAGCTGGTAGTGGGCAAAAGCGGTACATGCCAAGACATGGCCAATATGATGATGGGGTAAACCAATACATATTCGAAAGGTATAGTTTTCAGAAAGGGCATGACATTTGTGAAGTCGTCCTACCATTTTGTAGAAACACAAACTTAAGTTTGTGAAAGACCTGACCTAGGTCCATCGTCAATAGAAAGGTCCTGTAAAAGTCATTCAAGGTCGACTAACTTGGTACCACACCCAAGTTGCCACGTCTCGAGTAGTACACACTAATAAAATTACACCTCCATCTTAGTATCCTCCTCCACCTTCTCCTTTTCCTTCTCCTTCACCTCGCCCTCCATCTTAACCACCGGACTCGCCGACCCACTCTCCTTCTGCGGCGCCTCAATGCCCTTGATCAACAGCTCCACATCCCCCGTCCCAATCTTGCTGAACAGCGCAAGATGCTGATCGCGCACCGCGCGCAGCGCCAGCCACGAGAACCGCTGCTTCGACTCTTCGCCGCGCTGAATCTGCACATCGGCCGAGAACACCACTTTCGGTATAACGGGTAGCGGCGGTGGCGGGGGTGCATCTGCTGCTACATCTGGTTTGGCATCGGGAGGAGCCATCTTCACGTCCTGGTCGGCTGGTTTGTCTTTGTCCTTGTCGGCTTCCTCCTTCTCCGTGGCCGGTTTCTCTGGGAGGGCCTTGGCCGCTTTCTCCTTCGCCACCTTGTCAGCCAGTGCTTTGGCGCGTTGCTCTGCCGCCCGCGTCAGCTGCTTCTTCCGGGCCTCTATCATGGCATTGTCCCTTTGGATGAGCTTCCAGTATGTCTTAACGTCATCCGGCCCTCTTGAAAAAAGTCAGAACAAGGTCTACAAGAGGGAAATCGACTCACGAGAAACTTTCCAAATCGCCCAAATCACGGTATCCCATTTCCCATACATTGGTGAGATTTTCGCTCCCATAGGCGTGTTTCCACGGCGGTAGCGGCTCGCGCATCTGCTCTCGCAAATCTTTCGTCGCCTCCTGCATACCCATTTTCTTCCCGTCGACCTCAGTCGACCAAGGCACCTTATCAAAGGCAGGCGTGCAAGTGTCGTTCTTCCATTTGATCCAATTTTTCTCCCGTTCAAGTATCACACTCACAGTATCCGCGAACACGCGTCCATTCGGTGCAGTCTGTTTGAGCTCGTCCATGGCCTTGCTTATCGTCTCCTGCACCCACTGCGCCTCCGCCGGCTCGAGCGTGAACTCCATGCTCAGAGAACGGTTCTTCGGGGTTTGCCACGCGTCTTTGGCAGCCTTGGTGAATGTGAGGAGGTGATTCAGAAGGATTACGAGCTGCAAGAGGAATTGGCGGCGGAAATGAGTATCCTTGAGCTCCAGGTCGAGCAAATCAGGACTGGTGAGGAATTTGGCAAAGAAGTACTCTCCGACAGCGATGGGTTCCTCACCCTCGGATTGTTCGCGCTTCCGTTTGAGACTATTAGGACCTGTGCGACTGCCCATCATGATGCGCTCCTTGGTCGTGTGCTCCTTAATGACGGGGAGAACCCTGTTGACCGCCTCTTGGAATGAAGAGAACGTTCCAGGATTCGCGAACAAAGGCGGTCTGGAGAAGGGGAGCTGCAGGGACCAGAAGACGTTGTAGAAATCGTCTTCAGGCTTCTCCTGTGCTGCCGGCTTTTCGTCGACGTCCATCTTGTTCTCGTCCTCTTCTTTCGTCTGTGCAGCGTCCTTTGTCTTATCCTCCTCGGGCAGCTTTTCTGCCTTTCTGAAAGCGGTCTGTACGCCCTCCCACATTGGACCATACTCTCCGCGTAGATTAACACCACTCCGTTCGCCAAGAGCGAACACGCCGCTGAGAAATGTGAGAATGCGTCCGCAGAACATGGCATTCGAGCCCATTTTGGAGAGACGGCGGAGGAGATCATTGAGCGCGCGCAGAAGCACGAGAGCCTTTCCCTTCTGAGGAACCATCCCAGCTGTTAATCGTGGCGCACGCAATTCAAGCCAGGAGAAGATGTGGGAGCAAGATGCAATGGTTTGGGTGTCGAGTAGATCCTGAAGTAGTAAGAAGATGAACGACTGTTCACAGGCATCTATACAACAGTTAACAGACGCGGTATATAATGAATTGAACACCGAACCAAGGGTGGTGAATTCAAGCGCAACATCCAGCCGCGTTTGTAGATCATCGTAGTAGGTTGTATGCTCGTCCTTGAGCGCCTGCCCTTCAGTTTTCTATGTCGAGTTCAATTATCCCATTCACACTGACAGGAACACAGAGCATACCGCCAATTTGAACACTTCAGCCCTCAGCAGGTTCTCCCATTGACTTTTCTTGACTTCCACCGGCAATTTCACCTTTTTCGCCTCTTCTAGCGCGTTCTCGACATGCTTTTTGATATCAGCCTCGGCTACGGGCAGCGGCGGCAGGGAGTCGAAAAGAGAGGCAAGTAGTGGTCGGAGGGAACCCATGCATGGCAAATGCCGAGACCGCCTATCCTCTTACCACCATCATCATGGCGAACGAGAAACCCAATGGTACCGGCTCGTCGCTCGACGCCGACCTCGCGCTTTTGTCGTCGTTGCTATCGCAGGATCATCTGGATGAGACCGATGAGGCCAACGTCGCCGCCCTCCTAAGCCGCCTCGAGACAGCGGACGGTGTTGCGCAGGGTATGGAGGACAAGCTGGACAATTTGCTGGGAAATTTGGATACACTGCTTGCTACCCTTGAACCGCAAGACCAAACTGTGGCGGCTGAGAAGACGGACGAATCGGGCTGAATGTACGCGCCACCGATCCTCAGAAATGTCTTCTCATTATTCAGCAGATAACAACACCTTTGAGATCTATTCGCACTACCTGCGATAAAGCATGCCGTGATACCAAATGGCTGTTGCAGAGGGCAGACACTGAGCGAATCTACCCCTTCCAGCTGTACAACAGCTGTAAACCCCGCTTGGCCCAATCTGCCTGTCACTTCCACCATGGTTTTTAATCCAACATCACATAACAACCCAGAGGGGAGACCCATGATGTCGCATTGTGTTATGGGCCACTAGTTCCTCAGAACAAGGAAAGGACAATTTTGTAGCACCTCTTTCAGTAAATACAAGTAACTCATATAATGTCAAAATGCTTCAGGGTACTACCAACCATTTTGCGATACTCATAGCTGTTCACGATGCGGACTATCATACCATCGTCTTTGAGTTTCTGTAAGCGTCCCAACCATCCTGGTCTAGTTGACCAAGCGCCCACACTCCGTAACCACATCTACTCTTTTCAATCCTTCTCCATCGCTGCGGTACCGAACATGAAGCACGTCGACAAAGGCAGAGTCAATGAAGCCAATCGCCGCTTCCGTGTTTACATGGTCAAAGTATTCCATGATCTTCAAGTGCGGAACGAGAGTGGGAGTGCGATTCCCCTCGGCACTCTCGGTCACTTGTGTCAACATCTTGATAGCCTCCCGCATATTGAACTCAATCCAAGCCCTGGTTGCGATCCCATGGCGGATTGAAATGTGGATAGAGAATTTCACTAGACTCGGGTTGAGATCCAGTATAGCGGCGAGAGCCTCAATTTCGAGCAAGCAGTCATCTATACGAAGAGTAGACAGACAACAACGGGATGCCTGGACGAAATCGAGGATATAAGGAAGAGCCTTGAAAAGAGCGCCTCGTGGACCATGCTGTGACGGCATCACGGAAAGAGATTGGAGTTTTGACAGTTTCAACACCTGTAACAATGCGATGTCGGCTGTGAGGAGCGATTTTAATCCGTGTTCCAATCGCTCCGGAGGAGGTGGTTGGTGTACATCAATACACTCGGGATCAAAATCGAAGAGCTCCAGTTTGGGGCATCTGTCCAGGATTTCAATCGCTGTTGGGACAGAAGATGCGGAATAATATTTAGCATGGTGCACCAACGAGCGTAGCTGCGAGAATGGCAGATTAACACGGAGTAAACTGATGTTGTATATTTTGACGTCGTTGAGACGTGGGCCCTCGATGAAGCCGAAGGTATGGGTAGCACCGGAGGAGACTGCGTCGGGGTGGAGGAACAGTTCTATGCTTCTGAGCTGCGGATAGTACCCCGGTACTGAGAACAAAGTCGGAGTGGTGTTTGAGTTGAAAACGTGAACTTCCTCCCACTGGGGCGACCACTCCATCAAAAGCTCGATGATCTTTACCAAAAAGTTGTGGTACTTGTTCGACATATCCGGGTACCAATGAGAAACGGTTGAAGCAGAGTAAATGGTCTCCGCATCGTTCAAGAAGAGTTCGAAGCCGAGTGAGGGCGTCGGGATAGCCCATCCCTACTCTGGTGTTGATATCCATGTTGAGACACCAGAGGTTTGGATAACCCAGCGCTACAGATCGCCACCTTGTGCATACCGCAGCAAGAAGCCCAGGACCTGCAACGGTGTTGAAGACTGACCAGCCTTTGCGATGACCAGCAACATATTCTAAGAAGATTTGCTCCAGGATTTCAGGGGGAAGGTGCTCCATAAGTCTGAATTGCCCGACACAATCACGTTACAATGCCTTAAGAATAGTGTCATGAACGTGTAGAAATAAAGACTAGTATGTCCACATACAGAGAAAAGCGAGACCTTCAAGTTCTGATTCAAGTTCAAGATGGATGTGAGAGTCGACAGACATTAGCGGGCCGATCACCGACACACGTGGTCACGTACGAACCAAATGGCCCTTAGGCACTCTGCCCTCTTAAGTTACAGTAGCTCTACCATCTTACGCTCCGTGAGTCGTGACAGTAGCTGAAGACTTTCCCAGCCAGCGGCCCAAAAAGACTTGAACCTTTCAAGCGCTTTGAATTCCTTTTCCTTCCTTCTGATGGATCTGGCTGCCACTTCAGCTGTGTGGGCTAAGTCTTGTGGAGGCACAAAATCTTAACTCACCACCATACCAACGTCAAACTTTCACAAGCTCCGGAAAACTCTTTGAATTTCATTCCCACCTCCGCCTCGAGTTGCTTCTGGATCTACATGACTACACACACTTCTGCGCGCGCGTTCTCTTTTGTACTCAAACTCATTCGAGACGATCTCCTGTTCACCGCGCGTAGATGACTGTGTCATATCTTGGTACTCACGACAACGACCTGCTAGGTTACGCTTATACCATATACGTTCATCACACTCTCCCTCAGGCTCTAGGAAACCCTGCGACATCATACGAGTCTCATGGTCAGTCCGGTGGCTGCTTCATGATCAGTCTTGTGTCGAAGTTATATGCGGACCTTTTGTAGGTTTGAGGCGTCGATTTCGTGTGTCGATATGAAGAGCAAGCATTGACGGTTTGTCTTTGTAGTAATACAAGGATTCACAGCTAGAACAACTTTCAGAAAGTCGTAGTGTGCGGTGTGGCATATCATTCCAAGTCCGAATTTGGAATGGTTTGCTACTCGACATAAGTCACACACTAACCCGTGTAAATTTGATACATAGTCTTGTTGTGTATGTATCGCGTACTACAACTGGTCGAGTTTCGGAGTTTCGACCTAACGGCTCCCTTCCTGGAGGGTTATCCTCGGCGGTCATCTTTCCACGCGATCGCGCGCCATGTTATACAAACCTTCCTTTCACTATGGTCCTGTTCAGGCAACACATATCGTCCTCGATCCGATGCCCAGATAGCGTCGCACCTGACCTACAGACGCGTCGCTGTCCAAGTTCCGGCGAGGGCTGGCTTCCATGGGATCGATTAAAAGATATTAAATTGATAGCAGAGCCTGCATGGACACCATGTGTGCCGATAAATAAGTCAATAAGTTAATTTACTCTTGCTCCGTCTCAGGCTCATAGACTGGCATACGCAAACATATCCTCCTCCTCCTCCTCTTTCCGTCGGTATGCGTTTACCCGAGAGGTCATGGACATCTGTGACGGAAGAATGCCATGCTCGAGTTCTTCGATCAACTCAAGCACCTAAATAGAAGCGCGGGTCAGCCCACTGAGCCCGGTAACTTGATTGGAGAGCACGCACGTCGTTTGCACATCCAAAGGAGAGCGAGAATCCGGCACCGCCCTGGCCATAAGAGTGCACGATACGGCTCACAGAACCGTCCGCCTTCCGGCGGAGCTCTCGTTCCACTCGGACGTTTGAGCCTCTAAAGGGCCGTAGACCTTGCACGAGCGGTGCCTCTGGATCGTACGCCGCGTGTTCCAAACCCGGGACAAAGTTGTTACAGCGCTGTCTCATGCGCACTACTTCAGGACTGTCCAACGTAAGGTCAAGCTCGTATTCATTGGGCTGCGCAAGTCCTGGAACGAATCAGCGATCCTTCCCGAAATAGAGAGGATCGAACGACTCACCACCCAGGATGAGAGTATTGTCGTTCCTTGGAACAATGAACACGATGTCCTCGTCTTCCCCGCGCGTATCATCGTGGGTGACAGCCAGGGCCTCGGTGACCTTGGGAAATCTCGTTCCGTCGTTGACCACTCGTATCAATGCGCCACGCAGGGGATACACCGATTGGTCCCCTGCAAGCTCGAGGCCAGCAAGACCCGTGGCATTAACGATGACGTCTGCCCCGTATTCATGTAGAAGCTGGTCCTCCTGGTCGAGAAGATCGCCACTGATTCTCCGTGTGGCCAAGTTCGCACCCTTACAGACCAATACAAAGCGAAGCCAATTCATATATGCGTCCGTGTCAATGACTGGTGCCAGGTGCTGGTAGGCGTCGATGACACCAGACGTGTGATTTACTGCATGCTCGTTGATGATACTTGCGTCGCGTCGGACACCGCGTATCTATGTGTGGCGTTGATCAGACCGGTAATCCAAGACGAGAAACACACGGGAGCCCACCTCAGACTGTGAAACGATCTCCTCGTATTTGTCAAGCTGCCCGCGATCCGGCATGTCCTCGAGGACTTGGTCGAAGAAAAAGTTGGCCATCCGCATGCGCACGCCATGCTCAAAGTAGTCGTCGGAAGGCATCGTCGCTTGTAGCTTGTCGAAAATGCGATAGGACGTCATGCACCATCGCTTTGAGTTGTGCAGCGAAACAACATCAGTATGCTTTCCGCACACGGCGGGAGGCCATTCCCATCTGAAAAGCGGTAAGCGGTAAGCTTTGAAATGTCAAAGCTATACGTACAATGCACCCGCGATCTGAGACGTGATTCTGTTTTTAGGATCTGCCCAGCGTTCGGCGATGATGGTTACATCGTAGCCTGTGTCAAGCAGTGCCCATGCCGTCTGTACACGAGATCAGTTTAACGAGAAAGGCGCGTCGCAGTCGTATCAGCCTACAGTAAACCCAGTGACGCCACCGCCCACAACAAGGACGCGTTTCTTTGGGATGACAGGGTTGACTGGCGTGGGCTGGCCATGGTGCAGAACGAGTTCATCACCAAGACGAGATAAGAAGAAGTTCGGAGCTGACTCGATAGACATTGCGAATGTGAGCCAAGACGATGCTGGTGCTCAAATGCAATATACAGCGCACCTTATATACCAAGTCAAAGGCATGTTGGTCAACGCTCGGACTTGGTCTAAGAAACTGTTCGTCCGCGGTACCCTGTTGTAAATCAGCTCCAATAAGGCTCTGAAAGCAAGCACAGCGCGGAGGGGAAGGGAACACCGGGTGAGACCATCACCGAAAGATTAGACCACCTCGGAACAGAGTGGTAAAGATAGTCGCTTAGAGGGATACAGGCCGCCCTTTCCGCGTTCCTTGACTGGCTATATAGCGGTTTAGAGTGATCCACAGTGGTCAACACTCAAGCGACAAATATTTGTGGAGAGGACGGTGCCCGTCTCCTCTCCAGACAATAAACGTCAGCGCGGATGCAGGGAGCTGTAAATGGAACTCAGCCAAAATCTATTGAAACGAACCTGAGAGATGATTAAGGAAAAGACATCCCAAGTTTGGTGACACCGAGGACTCGTGCCGTAGTCCAGCACGTATCTAGAGCGACCCACATTTCCAAAAGTCCCTTTTGTGAAAAGCACAAAGTCAAATAAGCCAGACAGCGTCGCAGCGTCTCTGTCTCGCCGCTGTTTGAAAGTTCGCATTTACTGCAGTGCAATCGCATCTCCACGGGAGATTCAGTGGCAATACCACCGATTGACACGTAGAGGACGCGAACACATCATGACGATGACGCATAGATGATCTGTGCTAACAAAACACTAGCAGGTGATCAGCACGGAAAACGGTGTAACGCGCCCAACTTGGAAAGTTTGACGACAAGGTCGTGGGCGGACCCAAGTATCGCAACGGAGATATCGGCGATCGCGACTTAGACGGAGCCTCGTGGGGCACCTGGGTCCGTCGGCGCTTGTGCATGATGATGATTTGCATCCCTGCATCAGCCTCCTGCTCGGATACGCTCTGCCATCTCGATACTCGATTGACATCTCTGCAGGCACTTCAGACAGGCAAACGCGGCATCTGTCGGACTGAGTTAACATCTCGACAAATGGGCCTAAACGAGCATGTGAGTTACCCGAATATATGCGCCACAATTTCTTCGGATAGCCATTGCACACAACGCGGAACTGCAATTTTCGTATATTTTACAATTCTTCCTGTCATACACTTTTATACATGTATTTCTCGAGCGCTCGGGCTACTACTACTACTGATACTATACGCACTATACAAAGCAAATAAATCACCACCTGAGGATTGTAGGATGGAAGGTTGGTGGGGGTGGAACATAATAGAGAAAAAGTCCGTGTATTGTTTAAAGAAGAGGGCCTGGGGAATATTACCAGGGAAATTACTCCGCCACAGGTATGGGCATGTCTGGCCCTGCTAAGGCGCCTTGCGGGACCCCTTGGCTCAGCTGAGGTTGTTGCTGTTGTCCACCAGAGCCATTTGCGTCTACTTCGTGGAATTCTAGGCGCAACAAGCATCAAAGGATGGACGAGAAGAGAGAAGGGATCAACTGTACCTAATATTTCAGAGTACATCATGACCTTCCACGTATCAACTGGCAAGTCGGCGTCGTTGAAACTCCAATCAAACTTCTGCTTCGCGTCGGGCTCATCGCTGGGATCGTGATATGGCTGAACGTATTCATGCGCTAAGGATTCCGTGGCGTTTATGCGTTTGCGAGGATCAAACACAAGCATTTTTTCGAGAAGGTCCAGAGCTATCAGAGGAACCATATTCAATATAATAGCATTGAGATACGGAGTCGTAAGACGCACCATCAGGATCAGTAGTCCTTAGCTTGGAACTGAAAGGGACGCGCTCTCTCTTTGGTAAACCTTGTACGAATCTCAATGTCTATCGAACGTGCTTATCAGCGGGCCACGTCCCAATAGCCTGAATGCGAACTGACGTTCTCGCTGGCAATAGTTTCAATGACATCATCGGGAGGAGTACCGAGCAGCTCTGTAATGATTGAGAACTGGTTCACGTCTAAACACGTCGTCAGCAATGATTGGAGAATGAACGCGAGTCAAGCTCCGGCTCACGGTCTTTTCCTGGGAAAAGCGGTTTGCCTTCCAGCATCTCGGCAAAAATACAGCCTGTGCTCCAGATGTCGACGGCAACATCGTACTTTTGCCAGGTCAACATAATCTCAGGGGCTCGATAATAACGAGTCGACACGTATCCTGTCATTTGCGGATCTTGAATGCGCGCTAGGCCAAAGTCGCAAATCTACACGTTGGTGGCAATCAATCAGCACGGGGAGGATAGTGAATGACTGAATGATGGATGGAGTACCTTGAGATCACAATTCTCATTGACAAGGATGTTACTCGGTTTCTGGGGGGCTGTATCAGATCGGGTGTTGGGCGGAATATGATTGAGGAGGCTCACTAAATCCCGATGTACGACGCCAGCGGAATGAACGTATTTGAGACCGCGCTTCACGAAAAAGGGTTAGCGGATGTGTAAGAACACGCGTAATAGCGGCACGGACGAGAATCTGGTAGAGGAAATATTGAATGAACTGCTTTTCCAGCGGCCGTGATGTGAGGAGACGGTGGAGATCGGTTCCCAAGAGCTCGGTGACAAAGTACCTGAACGGATGGTTATAATAGGGACCCGCTCCAAGACGGCCAACACTCACAAATCCTCAAGGGGCGAGATGAAGACATCGCTGAGACTAATGATCTATGTCAAGGACCCTGCGGTGAGCGGGAGAAACGCGCAATAGGCGGGTAACGACGGACGTTTTCGTGTTGGATGTGCTTGAGTAGCTTGAGCTCGCGATAGGTGCGCTTGCTCAAGACGGGCGTGCTGAAGGGTTTCATGATCTTTTTGATCGCGACAGCCGAGCCCGTAAGTTGATCCTTGGCAGAACTGGGAGGTCGTTAAGTACAACCATAGTCGTCGAGGGACTCGCGATCCGAATTTGAGACCGCGAGGAGGCGGAAATTTACCAGACAAGCCCAAAGGCACCTACGATAAGTAGGCCGTATGAGAAGGAGCAGCAGAAAAGGCAAAGGCGGACGCACCCATTCCTACTGGCTGCAGGTCGACATAGCGGGTTGTGACCTGACAATCGATGGGCGTGAGCAACGTTGCGCACAGCGACGACGACGGCGCTGACCTCGAAAGAAGTGCCAAAGATGGAAAGCTTAACGAAGGACATCATGGGCAGTAACAAAGTGCGATGCTGGTCAAGAGCAAGGCAAGAACGAAGACACGATTACCGCATCTGATCAAATCTCCACTCCAAATTATTGTCTTCTTTTCCTACGCATTTTGCTTCAATTTTGACAGAAAATTTGCTAATATTGTGGTCCAGATTTGTTCACTCTTGTTCCCCTTTCCCCCTCTCTCTTGCATTTTCTAGGTCCTCTTTTGACCATCGCCTCCTCAGCGACTGGCCAATGACAGCCGATGACGTAGAGCGATTACATTATTAGTGGTCAAAAGAATTTGATCAAACTTCTTCCGGATTCCGACGCCGACAACCATGTCCTTGTTCAGAGCAGCTGTATCTGCCCGTCTTGTTGTACGATTTCCCTTATAAACCAAAGGCCATCTACTCACTGGACTCGACAGACCCGCACTGCCTTTGCTCGTGGCTACACCAGCGGTGCGCCCAAGGCTGACAAATTGTCAAATGCGCCCTTTTACCTTATGGGCGTCGGTTGTGCAGGACTTGCTGCCTACGCTTACCTAGGTGGCATACCCGAGAAGAAGCAGGAAAAGAGCCCACTGGATCCCGAGAATTTTGTTGACTTTAAACTCAAGAAGATCATTCCTTACAACCACAACACTTCCACGTACGACTTTGGTTCGAGCTTTCACACTGTGCTTATCTCTCTGTAGGTTCGTCTTTGAACTCCCCAACAACGATGCATCGTTGATGCCAGTCGCTTCCTGCCTGGTGGTCAAATCTTCCGATCCAGAGGCTCTGTTGGATCCCAAGGGCAAGCCCATTATCCGCCCGTATACCCCCATCTCTCAGCCCGATGAGAAGGGTGTTCTTACATTGCTGGTCAAGAAATACGACAACGGTAACGCGTCAAAGTACATCCATTCTCTCAAAGTACGCGTTTTTTTCGGTTTCCGAAAGTGTAGAACTCATCCAGCTTAGGAGGGAGACTCGCTCTCTTTCAAAGGCCCTATCGTCAAGTGGAAGTATGAGCGTACGTCCATTCGTTTCTCACAACGGCGGCATCCGCGTCCACGCACAAAAAAAGAGGTTGGCTTTGTCACCAAAACCTATCACGCAACCAGCCTTACAGGTTGCGTGACAAATGAGTAGTTTGACGGGTTCCGCCGTTGCGTCTAGCAATGCTTTACTCATTCACTTGCAGACAACCAATTCGATGAAGTCGCCCTTATCGGCGGCGGCAGTGGAATAACCCCATTATACCAAGTCGTCAGCCACGCCCTCGCAAACCCCGCCAACAAGACCAAATTCACACTACTCTTCTCCAACGTCACGGAGGCTGACATTCTCATGCGCGAAGAATTCGACGCGCTTAGCAAGGCGCACCCCGACACTCTCAAGACCATATACCTCCTCGACAAGCCGCCCGCGGGATGGACTGGCCCGAAGGGGTTCATCGACAAGAACGTTATCAAGGAGCATGTCGCGCCTGCTAGTTTGGGGGAGAAGGTGAAAGTGTTTGTGTGCGGGCCCCCTCCACAGGTTGCTGCGCTTGCTGGGAAGAAGGCCGGATATCAGCAGGGTGCGATTGGGGGTGTGTTGAAGGAGCTCGGGTATACCGAGGACCAAGTGCGTGTGTAACTCATGGCAATTTTCTTGCTGATCATCGTGCTTCAGGTCTTCAAATTCTAGATGAAACTATTATTATTATTGAATAGATCTCAACGTGGTAGTAATGCTGACTGCTCTGGTTCAACCCAAAATCTAACAAACCATTATCTATCCTTGCATGCAGCACCCAAGTGGAGACTTCCTTAAGATCCCAGTCTTGTGTTATGTTCAATGTGTGCCCGGACTCATACAAGGGCGTCACGGCCTTCTCATCCCCATCGTTCCATATCGAACCATGGTGCAGCATCTTGATCACGCGAAGAGGATATGATTTCACGGCACGCTTTTCTTACCCCACAGAAGCTATGGCTGAGAGTCCAGGTGGTCGTAGACTGAAATGGTTTATAAAGTAGACCTTAAGGGCCTTGAGGTTCGGACGACACTCTGGTGCTCACGAACTTTCCTCAAGGAAATTACAGTGCCATATGCTGATCGACGACGAGACAAGTGGCGGTCGAACCCTCCTGGAAGTGGATTCGCAGTGGTCAGTGCGCAGGTATCGGGAATCAGAATGCGCGACGCAGGATGATCAACGATGTTCGAGGCAAGATGGTGTGTTGTCCATCCGCTCGAGGAACAGTTTGCGAGCCTCTTCATGGTCAAGCGGTGTGCCAGTGTAGGAGGATGGAAGGACTCTTCGTCAGAGAGTACAATTGAAGAGAGATAATGGAATTTAAGTTCACCATTCGCGTACTCCTACAAGCCGTTTTGCGGCAGTCCTATCGAGAAGCGCAGTGGATTCATGTACATATGTGGCGCCAGATAGTTCGGAGAAAGGATTCATGGGCAGTAAGAAGCGAGCTACGAAGAGTATCGGATTACTCTCGTTAGGAGTATGTCTCCTAACGCTCAGCATGTGTGTGGCTCTTGCCTGCAAAAACAAATCTCTTAAGTGAACATCGCAACAGAAACACATTCATGCTCACCCTAGTAAAGCAGCAGCGTTCATTTCAACTTTAATATCTCCCGTAATCTCCTTCATTTTGTTGAATCCCTCCAGAGAAAGAAGATCCATGCTCCAAGCCCCTTCAAGTTCTTCTTCATGACCAGGGCTAGGATAACCTGGTTCAATATTCCTGGTAGCAACATCACCCCGATACACGCGAAGTGAAGTTCCAATCAAGCTCAAACCCCACAGGTGAGCGAGAGGGCACTCGTCAAACGTAGCGTCAAACTGTCGGCGCATACGTTCGTCTGCTTGGACCCGTAGTCCTGCCTTATTGTAACCTTCATCATCGGGGTGCTTGATTTCCACGATCATCACAGGAAGAGCGTGCATGGTGTAGACAATCATAAAGTCGAAGAAGATGGCTTCACGGCGAGCAGGAAGTTCGATGAGACGGTCCAGTGGGAAACCGACGGCGCCAAAGGAGTCATAGACGCAGTACATGAGCAACATATTGTACGGTGTAAGGCGGCTCTCGATTGGTTTGTGCGGTAGGCGGAATACACGAAAGTCTTCGGGTAGGTGATCAGGCCAGGTTGTAGCGGCTGAAAAAGGCGCGCTGAGGAATCACAGTGAGTACTAGTTATACTGTCAATGCGCAGTGACGTTTACTAAGTTGCTGTTAAGCTCAGAATCAGTATGCGCCGCAAAATTGAGGAAGTGAACACGTAGTACGAAATGCAACATCGTTCAAGTTCAAAGAGTTGTGGAAGGCGCGCGTTTCAAAAGAAACCCTGGGCAACTCCGTTTTGGCATATTGGCTAAACGATACAGAAACAACCTCCGATACCGGCGCTTCAAACTCATTACGGAGATCCGAATTGTTACGCCTGCGAGCCTCACCGCAACATTGATTGTGAAAGGTGTCTATGAGGGTGTAAGCACTCTGCGGGAAAGATCGATGGCGAGTTAGAGGTTTGAATCGATAAACGACTAAGCTGAAATTGAGTGTTGAAAATGTATTCTTTGAAAGTTGACGGGAAATCAGTTATTTCCTTCGCCGTAGAAACAATGTGCTCGACACGGGGCTAAACCATTTGTCTTGCGTTTGTGGCCAACAATGAAGAACGCGGTCCACAGCCTGCCAAAAGCAGGACTGTGGCATTGTTTGTGTTTGTTTTTGGTAACACGGGCACGTGGACACGCCTTTCTCTCTCGATCACCCATTGTTGGCTCGTTTCGTCCACTTTCTGTGCAGTCACGTTACTACAAGACATCTATTTAAGATGCTGCTCTACGCTCTTCCGTTCTTTGTCTTCCCCCCTTCATTCCACGCGACAGACATGGCGCCTCGTCGCAACGGAAATAGAGCTGCAAAGAAAGATATTACCTACGACGAGCGCGATTTGGACGGCGAAATCGACCCCATTTTATCCTCCTTCAATCCTCTCTCCTCGCCTCTGCCGACGCCCTCTTACCCACTCCCCGTTTTCAGCACCCCAGCGAGGTTGCGGTCGCGAACTGCTGAGGTGGTAGCGAGTGAAAACTTCCTGAGGACCCCCGGCTCTCATGGTGCAGGTTCCGTAGCCGCCTATGATGAGGGCTTCATCAGGGAAGATGCCAAATACTATCGCGACAACTTCAAAACGTACATCGCGGAGGACTTGAAGACCAACCGCGTCCTTGTGGGCCCGGACGATTTCCTCGAAGTCGTTTACGATATCTCGCCCAAAGAGAGACAGAGCTCAGCGCATAAGGCCCTCATCGATAAGCTTATGGCCTCTACAACGTTCGATAAAGCTTGGCGCACTTACCTCACGTGCTGCGCGACGGTTGGCGTCGGTTGGAGGGAAGAGAAGCTACTATACAAGCCGCGTGTTGACGTGTACAACGCGGCTCTCGATTTTTTGGATAACGAAAAACTCCCTGCCTCGGAGCGCATCCGCTTCTACGTCAATGATCCTGAGCGATTGATGCATGGTGTCTACGCCAAGGGTCTTAGCGTTGACCTCGGGCAGGTGTCGACTTGCCTTCTTAGGGAAGGAAAATCTGCTATCAAGAAGGCGACTCTTGGTGCGGTGATGCTCCTTGGAGCGGAGGAGATGAAAGCCCAACCAGGATGTCTGGCCTCAGTGAAAGAGTTCAAATACAAGGCGTTGTCGAAGAACGGTCAGTGCTGTTGTTTCTCACTGCAAAATGTAAAAACTCACTCTCGTTTAGGTCGTGATCCCGCCAAGGACGTTCTTAACGACGATTCCGACGATCCCTTTGTTTCAGATGGCGAACCAGGGCCTGATTCAGACGAGGATTTGCCAGCGACTTCCCAGCAAATTAGCGGCAGGAAAAGGAAAATTGGCCCAGGATCGTACGCGTCAGCCAACAAAGTTATCCGCACCGCAACCCGTAGCCTCGGCGAGTGCAAGGAGTTAGTCTCGACAGACGAGGTGGCGGGTGAGAGGCAGATGACAGGAAAGCTGGAGAACGCCCAAGTCCAATGCGCTAGCTATGCGATGGAAGCGCTTTCCCTCACTCCCCTTCGCTCTCATTACATCTTGTCGCTTGTCGATCGCACCAAGTTACAGCTCATGTACTTCGACTCCTCCGTCATCCTCGTCTCACCGCCTGTCGACATGAAGAAAAAGGAAGGCAAGGAGGTGTTTCTCTCGATGATCGTCGGTCTTCGTCGTATGTCGCTCCAGGACCGTGGTGTCAGAAACATCATTCGTGACAACGCCAAATTCTACACAGACCTATCCTTCTTCAAGGCTCAATTGTCCAAACCCGATGGCGCACTCCACTGGAGGAACATGTTGACTGGCATGATCCTCGACACGAAGAACGGCCCTTACAAGATTGAGGATATCTTATTCCGCCAGGCTGGTATCGTGGGGCGCCTGACCTACGTCGTCAGAGCGCGCAAGCTAGATCCTCAAAATCTTGCCGTGGAGGGACCGTCTGTCGTCATAAAAATCAGCTGTCCAAGTATGTCGCGGACTCCAGAAGTGGCCCTACTCAAGCAGGCCAGAGAGGCGGCGGAGAAAGAGGGTGGTGAGGATCATTGGGTACTCAAACATCTTCCCAAGGTCCTGCACTCGGAGGACATCGTTCTTGTCAAGGGTTCTACCCAACACCGGGTTGCAGAATTCTTGCTAGCTGTGGACCGATTCACGGGTGCGAAATACCCGTATGAGTATCGCGTGCTGCGCATTGTGGTCTTGGAAGAGTTGTTTCCCGTTAGCACGTTGGGGGATCCTTCTCAATATGCTCAAGTGTTCTTCGACATTCTCAATTGTAAGTGGTCTTTTTATCTTGATTACATCGTCCTCATTCACTTGCTAGGTCATAAATGGCTGTACGACAGCCCCCGCATCTTGCATCGCGACATCAGCATGAGTAACCTCATGTACCGCTTCGACGACGACCACAACGTCTGCGGTGTCTTGAACGACATGGATCTCTCCTCTGACCTCAACGATCGCGAGGATTTGAAAGCAACATCCCTTCGACGCACCGGCACGCCGCCTTTCATGGCAATCGATCTACTGCGAAAGAACAGTATCCAACCCGAGCACATATATCGCCACGACCTAGAGTCCCTTTTCTATGTCATGTTGATTCTCTTCACTCGTTACGAGTTGACGGCCGCCGAACCTACTTCCTCTCAGATCCAGGATCGGGCAGAGCGACTGGCGAAACGTAGTCACGCTCCTCTCAGCGAGTGGTTTGATTCCGCTCTAAGTTGGGAGGCACTTTCGAAGGAGAAACTGGCTTTCATCAACAGCGCGGAAGCATCCGATAGCCCACTCCACACGAACAACATAATCTCGTCTTCGTTCCAGGGGTTTAAGCCCTGGATTTCGCGCCTTAAGGAGGCGCTGCAAGACGGCATTCACGCCCGCATCGTGGCTCTACGGAAAGAGGAGACAGCAAAGAACAACCGCAAGGCACCTCCGTCGTTCGACTATGCAACCTTTGGCGGTGAATTCCAGTATTCCACTTTCTTCGATGTGATGAAGAACTTTGGGGATAAAGCGCTGAGAGCGCCTCCGCAATCTCTTGACATCGATGCTACTATGGAATTGTAATTTGGTACTATTTCTACTACGACAGTAACGTATGCCTATGCACCTATATGTACATGTATGTAAATATTGTCCTTGAAGACCGTTAACGTTAACAATTCTGTAAATATATATTCGTCGCAATCCAAGTGAACTACATTGGAAAAACTGTGTCTTTCCTGCGAAGGTGGACAAGACGTGGTCATTAGCGCTGCCTAGTGTTCGACTCAGGATCCCACTCACTGTTCGCTTTCTCGTAATTTGTCGTCAAGTAGGCGCACGCTCGTCTGCAGAGCTTCAGCATAGCTGGTAGCAAGACGATCATCATCTCGTTGAAGCTCGTTCCTCAGAAAAACACCAAAGTGGCTATCAAAAATGTTCTGCAGCGGGAATTGCCCTACCTCCCGATCCGGGCTTAGAAACCAAGCAACAATTGCGCACATGGTGGTTCTACATATGGCCCACGATGGGTGCGTCGGCCACAGGTCCAGCAAACACAATATTTCGCTATCTGGGCCGATAGTGAAGGAGTCGGTCGTAGTTAAAAAGAACGCAATTGTCAGGTTGCGAGGTTCATGAAGATGCTGAAGGAATTTCTGTCTCATAGAGTCAGATTTTAGGGATGACAGACCGTGAACGTATCCCAAAAGTGGGAGGGCCGTTAGCGGGTGACGTGTTGCCCATACTTCGGACAGCAACCTCATCCATCCCGTTTCCATGAAAAGAGAATATGCTTCTTCAACCCCTCGAAACAGAGCGATTTGCATAACCGCGGAGGTTGCACCATAAAGGTGGAAATTCCACCAAGGAGCTGTGCCGGACGAAATCTGATTCAATTGGTGTACTGGGCTTTGAAGGATCCGGCGAAAAGAGGGGAAAGAAAAGGTCTCATCTCTCCTTGCAGACCAAACATATATGCAAAGGAGACTTGTAAGAGAACGAACGACAAGATCTTCACCGATTGCGCCATGGTAATCTCCAAGTGGTGCAAAATCACAAATGGTTGTGCGACTAATAACATCTCGAAAGAAGTTGGAAACGGCTAATGGTGCATATTCGTCTTCATTGACCATTGGCCTTAGGTCGGCACCTATGCTGATGCCAATCGTATGGTCCCCAGAGCTGTGGAAAAGGACCCGATTGGCGAGATAATGCAATGTAAGGTCAAGAAGTTCCAGGTGTCTCCATTCCTTCCGCGATCGTGCATATTCAACTCTCTGGAGGTATCCATCTTCTGCAACACGGCGAAGAGCGAACTCTCCAGCAGCTACCAGAATGCCACAACAAGCTTTTTCTGAAAGGGGACTGTCATCGTAGGAAGGCGATAGTATGATGGCGAGATCGCGGTAAATGGACGATCGAAAGTATGCGCGCGCCGCATCTGGCAGTGTCATTGTTTGCAGTCTCAATTGCTCGGTAGGTTTCGGATCCGGGGGCCAAAGCGAAGGTAATAGCAGAGTTATGAGATGAGCGTAAGAGTCATTGAGGTGCAGATTGTTTATGCGAGGTATGTTCTGGGCAACCTCTGAATGTGCAGTTTCAACAAGATTCCGCCATACCAATGGATGAAACTTTTCTGCATGATGCAGTAAGAAAAACTCGAGCAGACCAGGAACATTGGACTCGCAGACCCTAGGAACATCATTGAGCCATATTGCAGCCCTGAGATGAGGAAGCCCGTTTAGTAGGTGACTATCAAGGATGGTCCATCGAAAGGCTAACATCGAACTCCTTGGTAGGAATATCCAGGAGCGACATACTCGTTCCAAAGAGTCTTCGTAACCCGGGCGGCAGTCTCTAAGGTTCGACTGGAACGAGTCTGGCACTGTAAATTGCCGAATCAATTCCTGGCGCACCACTTGAATATCTTCCTGGCCATCCCATGCTGCAAGTGCATGCGTTTCGGCCGTGGCAGGGAGGCCCCCGATGGCCTGTATGACTACACTACGGACAGTGGGGTTCGACGACAGATGGAAGAGCCAGTCGAGTGCATGCACAGAAAACTCATCATAGCGAGAATGAACTGTCACCTCCTCCACCTTGGCCAAGGAGCGTATCCAATTGCTGGTGGGCATCCATCCTGGGAAGGTATGATGCATAATCCCTTCTTCGAAAAAACGAAGGAGACGTCGTTGGGAAAGGTGAATGAGACGAAGCATCTCGCAGAGAAAGAGGGTCAATGGAGAGTGATACGGGCACTGTGGGAAGAAGATAGGCATCGCATTGCTCACAACATACAGTGAAGCCACTATGACGGTGAGGACACCAACGGTCCACGCTAATGATGCATGAAGGGGTACGTAGAACAAAACGAAGTCGGATAGGAATAGAGCAAGCGACGCGTGCATGATAATGGGGAGCATGCCAATGATGACGCTTACGCGCCATTGCTCGAGACCCATGAATCTGAATTGTCGAACATGGCTACGAATGCCCGGTGTACCAGAGGGTAAGGACATGTAATGATGAAGCCATTGCTTCACCAGCACTGCGGCAAGAGCAACACTGAGGCTAGCGGTCAAGCTGACCATCCAAAGACCGTTGACCCAAACATCTATCGCGTCCGGTGTGAACTCGGCATTGGGATTAACAGAGGGAGAGGTGATATTGGGGAAGGAGTTATTATCGGCCATAGCGAGTTGCACGGAGACAAGATCATGGAGGAGGAGAGCGGACATTTGCGAGAAATCCGCCTGGAGATTCTGTGAAACCTGGACGAGGAAGGACGTGACGACCGCAGAGAAGAGACCGGCCTATTTTCCCAACATTCAGATACAGGACGAAGATATGTAAGACAAACGATACACACAAAAACAAGCATGACATCGAGACCATCGCGAGACTCGCCTATCATCGTTGCGTCAAAGGCAGCGGCCTCTTCGACGTATACGCGCCAAACTCTGGCATTTGGCGCGGTTTCTTCACCGTATGGATCCGGATGAAAGCGTTTCTCGTAGTCGTCGCTGTATATGGGGGCAGGAGGGACCCGTTCTGGCACATTCTGTTTCAGCCCAAAAAAATGCTGGCCGGGCTGTCCTGGTGCAGGTGCGAATGGACCGTCGGCGGGTATCTCAGAAACGACCACCGCCTCTGGTACCGGCGAAGGAGTAACGCCCTCTGTCGGACGCTCGTTGTCGTTTTCGTGGTCGGGCATCTGTTGTCAATGATGATGGTTCTGGTTGAAGCCAGACTGAGATGAAGCTGTCCTTGATGGCTTTACAAGGTTAGAAGTAACCGGCTGATCGGTGCTGCTACTTTCGAATTCCCGGTGACGTGAATCAGACGCGGTGATCAACTACTTTCACCCATCTCATTACTTATCGTCTTCCACATGCCAGGCTTCCACAGTGACCTCCATCCCGTTGATGGATCAACCGTTTGGTTCTGAGGCGCAACTGTTCTGACTCCGTTCTAGACTCTACTCAGAAAAGTTGTGAGCAGCCCTTCTTCTCTCGTTGCCCGGCTGGTTTACGAGACTATTCCAGGCAGTCAGCCATTTTGTTGATGAAGAAAGCCTGGTTGCATCTAATTCTCGAGGCGGTTCTGTGACACATAGATCAGCTCATGTCGCGTCGTTTATTTACTGCAAGGACTTTGCGCTGACAGGACACTTGTGTGGCGCGGCATCGCTAACATGGACCATTAATTTGCTTCTTCATCGTCATAGCGCGCCGTTTCATCGTAATATAGTGCTGTCCTCCGACTCCCGTCGTCGTGCTGCTTCTAGAGCCTCATAGCGCTGCATTCCGGACGCTTCTTCGCCGTCATAGCGCACCTTCGTCGTCAAACGTCATTGCGCTCGCACTATATTCGACATTTCTGGTTCCAACCCTCAGCTGCTTCCTTCCCCCGTCACCTCCGCCTCGACTGCCGTCGGGGCGCCTCAATCTACGGACTCTCTTCAGATCTTCAGTTCACGGCGAGTCATGTTACCCATTACGAACGGCCAAGGTCAGAGTTCTTTGACGTCGGCGATCTCATCCTGATCGACGACCAGCCGCTCTTCGTGCGCGAGTTTGGGCTCTTTGCTACGACGTTCAGACGTGTGGACGGGCAGGAGATTGTCGCTCCGAACGCGCTGCTGGCGAGCGCCAAGACGGTGCATAATCTGAGGCGGAGCAATTCAATGTGGGAGACGACGACGTTGGTGGTGTCGTATAACACGCCGATGGAGGATATTGAGGTGTTGAAAGGGCGGATCAAGGCGTATGTGGCGGAGAACAGTCGGGATTGGAGTGGGTATGATTTGAATATCGATAAGATGGAGTATCAGAATGCGATTCATATTATTGTCGCTATGGAGCGTGAGTCTATCTATTCCTTCCTAGATGACGATGTTGATGTGCTTGTAGATCGGAAGAGCACAATTGCCACGCGAGGAATTCTAGCTACCAGGTGCACGTTAAGGAGTATGTGCGAGGCATGGGATGCAGTGGCGGAATTTTTACCGATGGACTCGGGAGTCAATATCGCGGTCTTGGTATGCCTTCCTCTATTTAGTCGTTCTTCTTTAGTCACAACATAACACACATAGAAATCCGATCTCTCGCTTTTAGAAGGCTTCCATGAAAGCTCGAAGACTGACAGTGAGAGCGCAGTATGGCGCAGTGATCACGTTACCGCAGAACGAATGTGCTCCTTTGTCTCCTACTTTCACTCCACTCCACAACATCTCAAGCCCGTTGGTACGGAGGATGGCGATATTATCAGAAGCACCAACACAAATTTGCGATTCACTCAACGGGATGACTCTTGACTCGCGGGGTGGCAACTACATCTTGGGAGAAGTTATCTACCGTCGAGGTGACTGCTTCGTCGTCGAAACACAGCGAACGGATGCCTCTGGGCGCGTCTACACAACGCAGCTTGTGATCAAAATAAGAGTGCCTAGGGCGGCGCGACCACTGGCAGAGGAGAAACTGATTAACAAAGGGAGGGCGGCAGCGATTGGCGCTGGCGGCACCATGCGCTGGGTTCTGCAACACATCCCCAATACATTTCATACGGAGGATCTACAAATCATCCCTGGTTCGATGCAAGCTCGTGTTGCGGAAGGCCTACATAACGCGTCCTGCGAAACTTGCGAAGAACGCATTATTGATAAACTTTATCTTGAAAGGCGGCCATTGCGCATTGTGATCATGGAAGAGTTGTTTCCCATTAGCACGTTGGGCGATCCTTCTCAATATGCTCAAGTGTTCTTCGACATTCTCAATTGTAAGTGGTCCTTGTCTTTTTATTTCGTCCTTGTCATCCTCTTCTAGGCTACAAATGTTACTACGACAACGCCCGCATCTTCCATCGTGACATTAGCATGAGTAACATCACGTACCGTTCTGACGACGAGGGCCGCATCTACGGCGTCTTGATCGACATGGGCCTCTCCTCTGACCTTGACGATCTGAAGGCAACATCCCTTCGACGCACCGGCACGCCGCCTTTTATGGCCATCGATCTACTGCGAAAGTATAGTCTCCAACCCGAGCACATACATCGCCATGACCTCGAGTCTCTTTTCTACGTCATGTTGATTCTCTTCACTCGTTACGAGCTTGAGGCCGCCGAACCCACTTCCTCTCGCATCCAGGATCGGGCAGAGCGCCTAGCTCGACGGCGTAAAGCTCCTCTCACCCAGTGGTTTGATTCCACTCTAAGTTGGGAGGCACTTTCGAAGGAGAAAGAGATTTTCCTCGCCCGCATTGAGGCACCCGATAGCCCACTTCACATGAACAACATAATCTCGTCTTCGTTCCAGGGGTTCAAGGACTGGATTTGGAGCCTTAAGGATGCGCTGCAAGACGGCTTCCACGCCCAGACTCAGGCTCTACGGCAAGAGGAGAAAGCAAAGATCAGAGGCAAGGCGCCTGCGCCGTTCGACTATGCAACTCTTGGCGGTGAATTCCAGTATTCCACTTTCTTCGATGTGATGAAGAACTTTGGGGATAAAGCGCTGAGAGCGCCTCCGCAATCTCTGGACATCGATGATACTATGGAATTGTAAGTAATTTGGTACTATTTCTACTACGACAGTAACCTATGCCTATGTACATGTATGTAAATATTGTCCTTGAAGACCGTTAACGTTAACAATTTTGTAAATATATATGCGTCGCAATTCAAGTCTGTGGCCAAACCTGCCTGGGAAAAATTGAAGTGGGGCACACCCATTACGAACGGCCAAGGTCAGAGCGCACAATTGCCACGCGAGGAATTCCAGCTACCAGGTGCACGTTAAGGAGTATGTGCGAGGTATGGGATGTGGCGGAATTTTTACCGATGAGGACCTGGAGTCAATATCGCGGTCTTGGTGAGTCACACCATAACACATATAGAATTCCGTACGCTCCTTCTATGAAAGCTCGAAGACTCCGAGCGCAGGGATCACGCGTGTTACCGCAGATGAATGTGCTCCTCTGTCGCTTACTTTCACTCCGTCTCAAGCCCATTGGTGCGGAGGATGGCGAGATTATCAGAAGCACCCACAACGACAACCCCCGCATCTTGCATCGCGACATTAACATGAGTAACATCATGTACCGTTCTGACGACGACTGCGGCGTCTTGATCGACATGGACGTCTCCTCTGATCTGAACGATCTTGAGGCACTAATCCCACCCGTTATTCTAGGAACTTCTTAGTCTCAAACCAACGAAAATCAATATGCAGCACGTATGCAACGATTACTAGTTATTGGTCCAATATATACTTCCTTGACACAAAACAATATGAGAACATAAACAGGAGGGGGTAAATTGAGTGAATGAAACGATGCAACGCCGCCGCCAGCAGCCCATGAGTCCAGAATATGAGGCATGAAGATATGTAAATGCGATAGCAACAACACGTCGAGAGTCCAATTAAATATGTGATTTTACTATGATTTGATCATGCCTGCTTGACAGACTGAAAAGGCGATTCAGTTTCAGGTGGAACATAACTTGAGAAACGATGCCGCACCTTGATAGCCTCCTTCGTGATCATCCTTTTGTGAACGTAGTGGAAGAATCGCCGGATGTCTGGGGCGAGGAAGGTGGGTATAACGACGGCCATGACGGGTAGTCCGATCTCCCAGAACCTATAGAAGAATATGTGCATGAATAGAAACCGCATAGAGAAGGTGAACACTTACAGTAAGTCCGAGTGTTTGTTTACAGACCACATGGACTCAAAGTTCATTCCCTGCAGAGTGGGATTAGTGTTGAAGGAGTTAGGGCGAGATGGGACACGACGCACAAAGTAACCAGTTAGGAGGGTGAGAGGAAGGAAGATAATCGTCGCGAGTGTGAGTCGCCGCCTATTCCAACAATCAGACGGTCGAAAGAGTGAACCGAGGTGAGTAATTACATGTCTTGGTTCATTCCATAGGACGTCATCTATAGAAAGTATGTTAGACGCGAAGGAAACGGATGTCAGTCTGACAGTTAAACTTACATTGAAGGTGTAATCAATCAGATTCTGACTGATATCTGCGAACATGTCAAGACTGCTCAACATGTACTCAACGTGATCGTAGACATCGGCCTAAGAGTCGGTTAGAAAAAGACGACAACAGCCAGTAAAGAGCGTACCAGGTATATCTTCGACTTGTGCGACATATACCCAACAATCCGGACATTAGCGTTTTCGGCCTGCGTCGTGTCAACGAGAGCGGCGCATCGATCGAGATCATAACGTCGAAGCCCGTAGACCACAGTCTTGATTGGTTCCATGGTGCGTTTATGCAAGATAAGGTCGCCATTGAGTATGTGCACTTGAGATCATGATGAGGATGTCAAACAGAAAGCGCATAATCGGAACGTACATGCACGGACAGTCTTGATTTGGGGCTGGTACAGAATCGCACGCTCGAATTTCTGAATCTTGACCCTAGAGGAAAAGAATCAGTAAACGGTCGCGATGCGAACAGAAAACCCATACTGATATTCATCAATAACCTCCAGTGCCTTGTCAACGACTGTGGAATTTATCAGTGCGCAGTCTATGTGACAGGCACTAAAATAGCTTACTCAGATCCAACAAGCCCTGGACGAGAAGCGACGGGTCGGCGGACGACCGTAAAACCGTATCTCGCGAATTAAGACGATGCGATATCGACTGGGTGAGGTTGATGTTGGGTCTCGAGTTCATCGAGATGATGGTGCCATCACGGAACAAGAAGATGAACATTGGGTACACCTTGACATTGACGCTGTCTCCTTCGCGTTTCAAGGCAGAAAGAGCGACCTCCTCTTCCCGCGCACGCTTGCGAGCGGCAATTTCGGGATCAAGGATATCGAGTTTCCCGAGGCGCGTACTAAACGTTGATCCAACCTTCTCGACGTCCCGGTGGTGGCCCTGGAACATTGTCTGTGTCGCGCGCCGGCGGAGAGAGGGTTTAGTGCGTCGTGACTTGCCGCTGCCGTACATGGTCATATCGTCGTCAACCAGGACGCTGCTATCCTTCATCTCGTAATTGTCTTCATCGTCTTCGGTGAAAGGCAAAGGCGAAGAAGAGCGTGGCAGGGCGGTTAAAGTGGATCCGTAAGCGGCCTGGCTAGTCATTGGCGCTGGAGGCTCATCGGGATCGCCAAGTTCGTGGACAACCACGCGGAGGAAGAGATGCTTAGCGTAGTAGTCTGCCTTGGAGCGCGTCTGGCTGCGCGCATGAAATACGTCCTCCAAGGCAAGGGGATGTATGTCTGCACAAATTTATTTAGCTGGTTAGCGATTAAGTTCGTGACTTACCGTATTTGAGTGAAACGGCTTTGACGACATCCCAGCTTATCCCAGCAATATTGATCCACCTCACCTTCACCCATGGCTCTGGCGCACTCGCATTATCGTCCTGCATGAAATTTACAAACTCTCTGTTCGTCATCCGCCCATAACTATTGCGCACCGCCTTCAAGTTTTCAATCAGCAATAAGGTCGACAACGCGTGTACGACGATGACGCACAGAGTAGTCAAATGTCTCGATAATGCAGTTCTGGCGGATATGTCCAAACTGGAGGTCGGCGCTGGCCCGTCGTGGATCGACACCAGGCTCAGCACCAGCCACGCCGCGCGACAAATTATGCGTAGTCCGGCGCATGTGCATTACTTTTCGTACGGCCGTCCTAAAGCGGTCCTTGGGCGTGAGGACGATAGGCGGGCGCCGCACCGCTTTTGCGGGACTGGCGAGAATGGATGGAATGCTTCGACGGCGAAGAGAGCAGCACGCCGCCTCCGTTGTGCTCGTGTCGATTGGACGAAACTGGCTCCAAGATGTGGGCATGTCGCGACGTTGAATATGTTGGAGAGATTGGCGGAGCACCACCGTTGGCATCTTCCTCCTCGCTCAAATCTGGCGTCAGCGAACGCCCTTCGTCGGAAAAGCTGTTCTCTCGTGGCATCGTGGATGGTCTTGAGAATGTCGTTGACAGCGAGCTGGACGGTGACGACGACGACGACGACAACTAAAAGAAAAGAGAAATAAGCGCCGTAAAGGAACAGGCCTCGAGGCAAATCAGCGCTCAAAGTCGACCCTGATTTCGATTCAAACTGTCACGACGGTTCCTAGGCGGTCTGGACTTTCTTTTTTGCTAACGCACAACGGACTGCGGCTACCAACTCCGTTCAAAAAATATCAATCATTCACACAATTCCGAACAGATTCTTTACTTGTATATGCTTCTCCCAGCTCTTATCTCGTTCGCCATGGCGGATACTATTCAGAACAGGCCTCTTATCAGCTTCCCGCGCGTCTTCTCGCTTCTTGGAACAAGTATGGGCCTATACGCTAGAGCGACTAAGGCAATAACTCCTTCAATACGTGGAGACGGACACCCGATAGCATTGACTCGATAGATCCTCGCTCACCTATAATCAGGTGATCCTTGTCGCTGATCAGCTTCCGGCTTCATGCAGGTTGAACGCAGCTTAGCTCCTGCCTTTATCTACACCCGCCCACTTTCTGCATTGCCCGTCATGGCGACTGTTATTCCAAGTACTGCGAACTACCGTGAAGACTTCTACGAGTCCTCTTCCCACTGCGTTCAATCATCCCCTCGATCCATTGACTCCTGAGGAGGTCTGTGCCCTATTCGTCGATCACGAAGAGTCGCTAACATAGGTTTAGATTGCTGCAGTTTCTCTAGCGGTGCGCCAGCATGTCGCGAGTACGCTTCCTGGCGTCAAAGCAATCAAGTTTATCACAAACTATCTACTTCCACCTCCCAAGAAGGCGGTCCTTGCGCACCTCGGTATACCCCTGACACCGGGTGGTACACCAGAGTCGCCTGTGACCATCGTCAGGAAGGCAGAAGTGGACGTACGTAACTCTTCTCAAGTCCTTGGCTCTTTCTTGCTCATTTGGATATCAATCTAGTTCCTTGACTGTGTTAATGGGTAGGTCTACTCGTTTTCCTAAGCTTTGAACGAAATTTCAAGTATCTCCAGACACTCCTACAACGTCATCCTCGCGTTCGAGAACCACAAGTGGGAAATTCTCACTTTTGAGAAGCTTCCCGAGGGCGTGCAACCCCAGATTTCGGTCGAAGAACTCGTGGCGTGTGAAGCGATTGTTAAGGCCGACCCCAGAGTTCAGCAGCTTGCCAAGGACGTTGGTCAGTCAACGCGACTTTGCATGTTGCGGATCTTGGGACTCATGTTCTATTATAGGCATCCTTCCCGAACAAATCTATTGTGATGGTGGTCTATCGGATACGACGACCGGTTCCCGAAGAGCCAACGTATCCAACAAGCACTGGTTTTCGCCCGTTTCAGCGAGCATGAGAATTTGTACGCGCATCCTATGGTAGGCTCTCCCATTGAAAGTGAGATCTCGAATGCCAACGATTCCTAGGATTTCGTTCCCGTCATCGACGCGAACGCCGACAAAGTCATTCACATCGGTATGCTTGGGCTTCAACTACGAATGAACTGGTCCTAAACAATTTTAGATTTCCCGCCGCACTACAAAGCCAGCACCAATGGCGCCGTTCTCAGTGTCCAAGATACATTTCCGCCGGCCTTGACCGACGACGCGCAAGCCAAATCTAATCGAGCGCGTATTCCCCCTCCAAGGAAAGCATTTGACTTCTTTGCCCGATCTCCTAAGCCAGAACGATGCCAACTTCAAGGCCCGGGACGACATCAAGCCCCTGCATATTGTCCAACCAGAGGGTGTCAGTTTCAAGATGAACGGTAACGAGTTGGAATGGCAGAATTGGAAAATGCACATCGCGTTCAGCCATCGTGAAGGTATCGCGTTGTCGACGATCACGTATAACGATCATGGGGAGGTTCGACCTGTCATTTATAGGCTTTCATTGGCGGAGATGGTGGTGCCGTATGGTGCCCCAGAGTTCCCGCATCCGAGGAAGTTTGCTTTTGATTCGTACGTGTTTCCCCTCTGTTTGAATGTGAGCGTTCGTTAAAATCATGGTACAGTGGTGAATATGGCATGGGTACGATGGCGAACGAGCTGTCTTTGGGCTGCGATTGTCTGGGGCAGATCCATTATCTCGTGCGTGGAAGAGAGCTGGGATGATGCTGGTCAGCTCATTTTTCTTGTAGCCCGGCGCTTATGTTGCCCATGACGGGAACGCCGTTGTCATCAAGAATGTGATCTGCATCCACGAGGAGGACAGCGGTGTCCTCTGGAAACACACCGATTACCGTCCGGGAGGCCGCTCCCAAACTGTGCGTCGTCGCCGATTGGTCGTCAGTATGGTTTGTACGCTGGCGAATTACGGTACGAATATTCTCGTATAATAGTGGCACCCCATACTCACCCTCACTAGAATACATCTGGAACTACATGTTCTACCAAGACGGCAACATCGAGCTGGAGGTTCGTCTCACCGGCATCCTGCAGGCCTACGTCTCCGCAGATGGCGAGCCGAACAAGTTTGGCTCCATTGTGGCGCCCAACGTGAATGCGCATTACCATCAGCACCTGTTCTGCGTCCGCGTCGACCCCATGATCGATGGCATTAACAATACTGTCGTTGAATCTGACGTTCTTCCCTCTCCCTGACGCAGAGACCGGTTCCGCGATGAACTTTGCCGGGAACGCGTTCATCTCACAGGACACTGTCCTTACAAAGGAAGCCGGTCGTCCATATGACTTTGCCAAGGAGCGCAGGTGGCGCATCACGAATCCCGCACGGAAACATTACTGCAGTGGGAAAGACGTGGGGTATGGAATTCAGATGAAGGGCGGGATCACGCCGATGATGGCGAGGAATGATGGATGGGCGCTGAAGAGGGCGTCGTTTACGCATTACCCTGTGTGGGTGTGCAAGGACGTAGAGGGCGAGAAGGGGAGCAGGATGTGGCCGGCTGGGAAGTATGTCCCGCAGACGAGGGAGAGCCCGGAGGATTCGGTTGGCGCGTGGGTTAAGGGTGAGCAGAATGTAGAGAATGAGGATTTGTTGGTGTACCTCACTGTTGGTATGTTGCGCGCGCTTCTTGACGTTTGACGGTGATTTAACGTTTGCAGGTGTGACGCATATCCCACGCCCGGAGGATTGGCCTGTGTAAGTGTCTGGTATGCTCAAGAGCTGCGCGCGCGCTCATGTGTATTTTCTGCTTAGGATGCCGTTGAACACCTCAGCGTCATCTTCCGGCCTATCTCGTTCTTTGACAAGAATCCTAGCATGGATGTGCCCGGCGTCCAGGATCCGCATAGCGTTGCGGCATTCTCACAAGGACAGAATGGCTCTGTGAACACAGGCTCGCACGGATGTCATTGAAGGGAAATGTGGATATAGAATGAACGATATATACGACTAAGTCTGTAATTTGTATTTTCAACTAAGTAGTCTCGAACGAGCAGCTCGATGCCAGAGCTTTTCGAGGAGTTGATGGGGGAGGCAGATCTGATCGGCGGTTGTGTCGAGTCTATATTTCAGCTTGCCTTGTCATCGAAACAAATGCTCGGACTTTTCCCAACTTCCTCGATCCAACTGACGATGTGACCGCGCATCTCGTCGGAGCGTGTCAACCATGGAATATGATCTGCACCTTCACCTTTGATCTCGACGAATTTCTTGTTGGTGAATCCATCCATGAGAGGCGCAGCTGCCTTCCAGTCGATAAGAATGTCCTCATCGCCGCCCACCGAAAGGAACGGTAATCCCTCAGCTCCCGCTTTTAAGAACCCCTTCTCGTCCTGGGTACGTGCAATAACGCGCTGCGTTACCGCGGGAGGCAGCATCATCATCTGGCCCAGAACCTGTGTGATCACATTCCACGAAGCGCCGGGTGCGCACCCTTTCGCGAACTTGATTGCGGCCTCTTGGTACGCGACCACGTCCGTGGTCTGGGCGAGGGGCGCAAGGCAGCTGCGTGCCAGGGGAGTACCCGCGATGGGAACGCTGGCCATGTACGGCACCCCAGCGAGGTGGATTACACCCGATAAATATGAACCCGGGTGCAAGGACAGGATATCAACGAGGTGGGTACCTGCAGGCGCGTCACTTTCCCATGTAAACACTGACAGTGGGACTGAAAGGGCGTACCACCCAAGCTCCTGCAGCAGACACGTAGTGGTCAGGGCGCTGGATTCTATACGGATGCGAGAAAAAGGCGCCATACCAGGCTAGCACGAAGGGTTTAGCGAGCCCGAACGCGTCGACGACGGCGTCGAAGTCCTCCGCGAGGCGCCGCGACTCCCAGGCGGAAGCGTCAGTGGCATCCCGCTCCGCCCGTGGCCGCGCGTGTCGTATCTGACCTACGTGTTTGTTGAGTAGACGCGTCAAGGGAGGGGGACGAGCACACCAGGTATAGAGACTCGGACCACTTGGGATCGTCGAATATTGCATCAAAGGCTGATGCAGAGAGCGTAAACCCGTGTATGAAGACAACAGCTGGTTGGTGGGATCCCCGATGGCATCTGCATAGATGAGCGTGCCATCAGCGGAGGTGAGCATTCTTCCTGGGCTGGACATCGTGATGGTGGTGGTGATGGGCGGGGGAGAAGTGCGTATCCTGTCATGTTCAAGTGATGTGGTTTTAAGGCGGACAAGTGTCACATCGATATCATGATGAAAAAGAAGAGAAGGAAGCCAAAGGAAGAGGGACACGAAACTGAGGTCTTCGGACTGTTCGGACACGTAAGTGATGCGATCAATTTCTTTCTCTTTCCACCACGATTGTCGTCGCGTCGAGAAAGTTGGGCGCGCAGACTCCACGCTGGCACCCAGAGCTTTGTTTGTAAGGTTTTCGGCCACTCTCTCGACTTTCTCGATGGAGTGGTTAGCGGTGACAGAATGCTTTCTTGGCCAGTTTCCGGCTGCGGCGATTGCGATGCGTCAAGCATGCCTACTCCTCCTCTGTTGCGTGTCTGCAATCACCCGCAACACGCTAATTTTTGCAGTCTCAGACTGCCTATACTGTTTTGTCACCGCGCTACGCGCTCATCGCTTTCTCCGTGCAATCACTGCTGCTGCCATGGACCGCTACGCTACGCTACTGCTTCACGTGTCGGCAGCAGTGACGGCTGCTGCTTTCGCCATACTATGCTTGTCACTATCTTCATGTACGGCAATGCGCTTTCCTACACTTCCTGCGCTTCTGTGTATTTGTGTGGCCGGGTGTCACATTGC